>JAAGNO010006406.1:0-14906 GCA_033439905.1 Ceryle rudis | reverse complement strand
CCACTGCCGTGGGCACGGGGCAGCCTCCCCGCCGCGGAGAGGTGCCAGGGAAGGGCCGGTAACCCGGGCGCGGGGCAGCCCGTGCTGGGCAGTCCTGCCCGGGGCTACCCCCACCCCGCCGCCGCCTCCTGCAGCCAACACTCCCGTCCCCGGTGAGGGGGGTGCATGCTGGGGGAACAAAGATGCTGACACCGGGATGCGGCCACCAAATCTAGCTGAGTCGCGTCCTGCGTGGGTTAATTCTAGGTGGAGGGTTATTCTACAAGCCGTACTGCAGCAGGGCGGGGAGGATGGGGGGGGCTTCCTTGCAGGGAAGAGCTGGTCCAGGCAAATTGTCCGCGGTCCTGGCCAGGTGCTCAGTAGTCTGCTGTGTACTCTGTGCCATGCAGCCCTCGGCACAGCAGGGTGAACTCCTTCACCATCTCCTTCACTCGCCGCTTGTTCACACGCTCTCTGCTGAGACGGAGGGGACAAACATGAAGCAGGAGGGACAGGTCAGGCCGTGGGGGAGGGAGTCGTTCCGACCACAGATGGGGCACGGCCACTACAGGGAGGGGTGCACGAACCTGAGGATCTGCTGGCTGAAGGTCTCCTTCTGCTCGGGGCTGATGCGGGCTGAGGGGAAGCCGTCCTGCTGCATGGCCTCCTTGATCCAGACACTCAGGTAGCTGAAGCAGTGCTTGTTCAAGGCAAATAGGATTTCTGCGAAGTGATCCATGAGGCTGCGGGAAGCCTGGCCGCCAACACCCTGCCACAAAGCAGACAGAGCCTGCTGAGTCCCGGCGTCACCCTGCCTGCACCCACCCGTGCTGCCGGGCTCCGCAGGGTGCTCGCTCAGGAGCGGAGCCCAAGGCTGCCCCTCGTCTCTCACCTCCAGCACTGCCTGCAGCAGCACCTTGCCGTTCTCATGCACAACCTGTCCCACCGGGGCGATCTCTCCGCAGCGTGGCAGCAGCTCCGTCTGCAACACACCGCCCGGTCTGCCCAGTGCCGCAGCAGGCTCCACGCCACAGCTCCCCAGCCCAGCCTGTGGCCCCACTCCTGCCCTCCCAGCTCTCGGGGGGGGGGGACCTGCACAAGGCCATGATACTCACAAAAAAGCCACAGGATGCTTTAACCGTTGGGGCCTCGGGGAACTTGAGTGAAAGGACACCTGCGGGCAGAAATCGCTCGGGTTAGCAGCCAGGAACACCGCACGACATCCCAACTCAGCCCTGCGGTTTGCCCGGCTCCGCAGGAGGAGCAGGCTGGTTCTCCACAGAGCCATCTGGAGCCTGTGGTACTCACCACACTGAAACACTGCTTTGACATCCAGGTTGCTACACAGGAAGAGGTCCGGCTTCCTTTTCAGAGCCTGCAAGGCACACAGACAGGCAGCATAAACCCAGTGCCCAAGGGGCAGCCAGGAAGCCTCCGAGGAACCTGGTGCCCCAGACAGCCTCTGCCTGGACACACACTTACCTGGGCACACCCACGGGAACCAGCAGATTGGCACAGTACAGCGGGAAACCATCACTTTCCCCCCCAAAGAAAATGCCAATCAGCCAGGCAACTGGCTGCTACGCTCAGGGACCACCGACCCCAGGGCCTGAGGATAGATGCCACAGTGGTGTACACGCAAATGCTTTGGACACAGAGACGGGACAGAGGGTTCCCATCCCACCAGAGCAGGCCAGGCAGCAGCAGCGCTCTTGGGACAAGGGCAGCAACGTGGAGCCCAGCAGAGACCAGCCACCTCTGTGCTCTCCTTCTGCTGAAGGTGCTGGTGTTCCTGGGGTCACAGCAACTGCTTCAAGCAGTAACCCCAGACTGGACCAGCAGCTCACTCTGCTTGGGCTGCAGGACACAGATGACAGTGAGATACCAGCATTGCTTGGTTCTTCCTGAGCAGCAAGTCTGAGATCAGAAAAGCTTAATTTTTTTTCTGCCACACAGCAATCCCACCCGCCTCTGTAGGGGTCAGGCACTGCTGCTGGGATCTTGTTCAGTGTCAGCTCCCCCTTTGCTGGCACTGTGCAATTACTGGACAGAAATGTTTTGGCCTGCACCTTCCCCTCCATGGGAAGGGTTTCTGCCCTGCTATATAAGACAGTCACGTCCATGCCCTGACCACCGTGCCACCGTGCCCACTGCTGTGGGCCAGCACTGGGCACGGCAGCCAAGCCTCCAGCCTTGCTGTCACTGCAACACTGGGGACAGCAGCCAGCAGCAGTGGAGTGTCCCAGCTCTGTGCTGGAGCTCGGAAAGCAGGATACCAGGGCAGGCAGCTCTCAGGCTGAGCTGTGTGCAGGGCCACTGCTGCCCTCCGAGCCTGCTCCCAGAGATGAAAGCAGGGACAGCTTTCAGCCAGCAGTGACCAGGATGCAGGACCATCTGCCCACAGCCATGGTCTTTACTTGGAGCAAACCAGATTTATTTCCCAGCCCTTCTTCTCCAGGGAAAGCCCACAGCCATCTGCCCAGTGCAGAGAACATATGCTGGAGATCAAGAAGCCGAGGAGCAGGTTTCAGGGTTACCCCATCACCTTTCTGACCCTTTGTATCACACACTGCAAGAGAAAAATCAGGTTTGGGCACAGACAGCATCGCTGTACCAGGCAGAGATGGCACAGTTGCAGGGACCTGCTTCCCTTCTAGCTACCAGCGTAGCCATCGGGGGCCACACTATACCTGTGCGTGTACACGGTCTGTGCACCGTCCCCCCGACCTGCTCCACACCGCCGGGCCAGGTAGTGCCTGGGCAAGGGTTTACAAACACATCCACTCATCATGGCAGCTGCTGCCTAGCCCGGCCCTGTGCCAGACAAAGGCTTCCAAGAGACACTGTCATTTTAGCCATGGGAGGCTACCCCTGCTGTGGCCCTGGAGCAGCGACCACAAACCTCTCCCCAGCAGCACGCTGCTCAAGGGCAGCTGGCTCCCGTGATACCACCCAGATGCAGGTTCCTCTACCCTGCCCATCCAAGGGGCTGCTTTTAACCCGAATCCTGTGCACTACAAGACTGTTCAGCTGTCACAAGAGTCTTCCAACATGCTCAGGTTGCCACCTACCTGCAAGGTGCTTCTCCTAGCCAAACTAGACCCCTCTGCAGCAGGGAGAGCCCCCTAAGATCTCCTGCAGACCTGCTGCAGCATCTGCTCCTCACTCCATCAGTGCCACGGGAGAAAGCATGCCAGTATTGGGAGGGCTCCTTCCCGTAGGACACATCCACCAAGGGACAGCAGAGTGCAAGCACAGGCTGGGCACACGTGTACATACCTAATGTAGACAGAGATGCTTTTTAATCCCATGAGATGGGGCTCTGTGGAGCTTCTCCCATTACCAAGCAGCACCAGGTAGGTCCATCTGCTCTTTCCCAGCACCTGGAACCATACTCCAGCTCTGGTGCCTCTTACTGTCAGCCTGTGTCCTCCCCATCTCCTGTCAGAGCAGTTCTGCTCACGTATTCTGCGATGGGGACCGGTCTTCAAACACTTTCAAATGCTCCCCCACATCCTCTGCTGCAGCAGCCACTGCAGAGGTAAGTACCGGCTCTCCGGTGAGGGCTGTCCTGCAGGCTGGCACAGAAAGGACATTGGGTTCTTCTCCACAGCATCTGGGAGATGGCCAGACAGGTCTTCAGAGCAGGCTCTTCTCCTTTGCCTGGCTTTTCAGAGGCAGGCAGGCATGGAATGTACACCAAACCCAGCTCCTCCAGCAGACAGGGGACAGTTCCTGTAGCTCTCCAGAACACACGGATCAAACCCTTATGTCTAGTGCCACCACCTTTTCCCAGACCACGTCTGGCAGAGCAGAGCCTCCAGCTTCGGAATGGGCACAAGAGCATGGCCAGGCACCAGAGCCAGGGCCCTGGGGAGAGGGGATGCTGAGCCCACGTCCTCCACAGGACTTTATGACTCTGGCTGGAGCAGGCGCGGTGGAGAGCTCAAGGACTGCTGCGTGCAGCCTGCACCAGCACAAGACGGGAGGGAAGTGGAGGATGGCGGTGGCTGGGCCATCACAGAAGGTCTCAGTCCTGCATCTTCTGCCTGGCAAGGCTCCACTTGCCCAGTCTGCCCCTGGGCAGGGGTTGTCACCGCAGTGCTTGGGAGGCAGAGCTGGAGAGCCCCAAAATCCTACCTGTGACTGGGAGCATGCACTGGAGTGACACCCACTGGCCAGGGAGCAGGTGGATGCTCCCCAGCACCTGAACCTCCTGCCTGGGTTTGGAGAGACAGATGCGGGTGCAAGCCTGGGCAGGGGCACTCCGTCTGTGCAGCATGGTGACCTGGGGCACAGCAGCAGCAACGCTCTGCACCGTCCCCAGCACACAGCAGAGGCAGCAGGGGAGCAGCTGAGGGCACCAGCACCACTCCGTGCAGCCTTAATGGCAGGCTGGTTATTTTAAACTTAACTCTGAGCAGTAACAATAACTCCAGGGTCTCCAGCATCTCTAAGGCATTTGGTTTAAGCCAGCATGCTCTCGTGACCAGCCAGCCGCCGTCAAGAGTGGAAAGCCAATTAACGCAGTGGCAAAATGACCAGCCACACCAACTGGGCAGTCCCACTGGCTGCAAACAAGCCCAAATAAATACACTGTAAAATCAACTGAAATCCTGTCCCACAGAGAGCTGGTGACAGAGGGCTGATGTGCAGGTAGGAGGCAGGAGCTGCTTCTGAGTTATCAGAAGGTGGGAGAGTACTTGCTGGCAAAGGGAGAGGACAAAAACACTGTCTGCAAGGAGAAACCAGAGACATTTGAAACAGGGAAGATGGTATTTCCACCAAGGTGATGAACTGCAGGAGCAGACAGTCAGAGAAGTGGGAAAGTCTTCACCTTGACACATTCGTGGGTCCAGACTTGCTGCGGCTCTGGAATATGCATTACTTGGCCCAGGCCTGCAGAGGTGGAGAAGGCTGGGAGGAAAACACAGCCCCTACTACATGAAAATTGGATCTGAAGAGATCTGAATTTCTCTCTGACTTAAATCCTTGGATTTACAAATGCTCAAGAGCATCACCACAGATATGGTACTCAGGAACAGGACAGGCTGGACCCACCTCTGTCATCAGACAGCTCTTCAAGTCCTGAGAGTAAGGAGCCAGACGGGGCTGGCACGGCCATTTCTCGGTATGTTTCAAAGCACCCCACAAGATCATCAGTCTGGGAAGAGGGGCAGGCCAAGGAAGAGGAGGAGGCCAAGGAAGAGGAGGAAACCGTGAAAATTCAAAGTCCTATGTGTGAGGAGAGAAGACAGGGATCTTTGGTCTCTGTGGGGTTGCTGGAATACAGAGCCCAGGAAACGTCAGGTCTTGAGTGGCATCAGGCACCTCGCAGTGATCCACGATGGAGCAGCCATGGAGACAGGAGCCTCTGAGCTGCTCCTGTAACAGGACCTCCAAAGAACAGGGGCTGTCTGGGGACCAGCAGGCCAGGGACCAGGCAGCATGCTGCCCCAGCTCTGCCTGGACATCCTGCCCACCAGGGCAGCAGGTAACAGCTTCCCAGCAGCTGGGATGGGTGGTGTTTGCTCTGACAGCACACTCCATGGAAGAGCTGCAAGCTGCACTTTTCTCTCCAAGAGAGCCATTTGCCTTGTCTAGACACAGAGAAGGACCCCAAGCCAGAGGGAAACTCAGCACATTCCAAACAAACAACAGTTTCTTTGTTGGAAGAGTCTCTCAGGGTCAAATAATTCCCATACTGCTCAGCAGGATCTCATCTACCTGCTCTCCAGGAGCAACAAGCTCGCTGGGTCTTTTCAAGCCCACCAAGCGACAGCAGCTCCCCAGGTGACCTTCCAGTGCTTCCCTGACCTGTTAGAAAAAATCTCCTACTGCCTAACCCAGATCCTTTTCCATGATTTCCTTCTCTGACTGTTTGTCCCACTCAAGGGGAACAGAAAATGTGGTTTCACCTATGTCTGGGACATTACCTTGTACATACCCTGACTCATGCAGCTTCTCAGGCTCCCATCAGCCTTTCCTCCTCACCGTGTGTGTACGGTGGTCATCTTCCCAGGTGCTTCTCTCTCTGCTCTCTGGTCTGTATCTATGAAATATTGTGCCCTAAACTGGGCACAGTGCTCAAGCAAAGGTCCCACCAGCACTGAGCAGACAAGGAAGATATCTCCACAAACTTCACACACAGGTCCCATTCACCAATTCTCCCATTATGTTCAAAACCGTTGTTAAGAAGTCACCCACAAGAGCTGTGAATGCTTCCCGGTGACCTCGATTACATTACAGCTTTCAAGCGGAAAAGCAGGGAAGAAAATGCCACAATACAGCTTGCGAGATGTGATGGGCCTCAGTGGGATCTGAGCAGCAAGGCGAGACCCGTGAGGAGCAGCCCCTCTGCCCGCTCCACCCCACGCGAGGGCCGAGCTGCCATCGGATTAGCACCCGGACACGGCACTCACTCTGCCCTGGCTGCCGGCAAGGGTGGGACAGCCACAGCTCTGGCGGCTGCCTGTCCGGGTGTCCCTGCACAGCAACCAGCTCAGCACGCGTGGGCAGAGGTGTCACCAGTAAACAAATGAAGGTGCAAGTGATTTTGCCGGCCCCTCCTTGCCACCGACCGACCCTCTGGGTCGGTGCTGGGGGACGTATCTCCAACGGGGCACCGAGTGCATGGAGAACGTCGGGGCTTCCCCTCAAGAGCCACGGCAGGGCAAGGAGCATGCTGGGCTCCCACTGCTCCTAACAAGGGATGTAGGTACACACGGCACAGCGCTGGCGCTGCCTGCCCAGCGCCAGTGGCGACGTGAGCACAGCCCCGCAAGCCAGCCCACGGCCCCCACCGTGCCAACACAAACTCCGCCGAGCTGGCGGCACGGGAGCACTCCCAGGCTGTGGGCGCGGGAGCTGCCACCACCCCGAGAGGCTGGCGGGGCGGGAGGCAGCGTGGCACCCCGGCAGGTCCAGACACCATCGCAAGCGCGGTGCTCAGAGCCCAACCCCGGCGACTGTCTGCTACTGCAGGCGGGGGCTTCCTCCCACCGGCGCGGGGGCAAGGCCAGCTCAGCCCATCCCTGCTCCAGAGCACTCATCGCAGGGCAGGTAAACGGGTTGGGAAAACATCCACTTAGTGCTCTAATTTGTCTGTCGCCCAAGGCTGACGGTGGCAGCAGCCCCAAGCGCCCTGCGCCGGTTTCAGCAAGGCGAGGGGGTGGCAGCTGGGGGCTGCCCCGCCGAGGAGGGCATTGCCCTGGGGATGGTGTGAACCCAGAACTAAAGGAGAATGTTTTGTTTTCAACTTCCACGGAAACAGATGGAGAAACTCGATATTCAACTAAAAGGAAAAAAACGTTGTCAACAGAAAGCTAAAAATAGGTTTAAATTGAATTAAAAAGAGAAAGAGAGAGAACAGAAAGTGAATGAATAAGAAACTAAAACACACCTGTGCCAGGAGTTGCATAAATGAATCAACAATATCAGGATGATCCCTGGGCCCTAAAATATAATAAAGATGTAACTTAAGAGAAAAATCATACAAACAGCAACTCAACATCATATAGTTATGTGATACAGAAAGAATTTACAAGTGAAAACAGGAGTGTAAGGGAGAGGGGTGTGTGGGGAAGGGGATGGGCAACATGAGCAGCTTGAAGCAAGTTAAAGAAACAAAACATACAAAAAATCATGAAACTTGGAGAACCCAAGAACAGAAAGAAACTGCAAAGGAAAGGGTCTGAAGCCCCAGGGTCTCCAACTAGCACCTGGGTGCTGCAGAGCCAAGGAGGAGACCTTTGTGTCCCTGGGAAGGAAGAGGAGGAGGAGCGGGGGCTAACTGGGCACCATCTCCACAAGGAGAATTAGAGCTTTTGCACCGTGGGGACTGAGTGGGTGTCTTCAGAGCACCATTTGGTCCTGGAAGGTAACTGCAAATGAACGACAACACCTCAGCAAACGCCCGACAGGCCCGGCTGGGCTCAGGTGTGCACATACTTGTCACCAGCACTAGCTGCTCAGGAGTCCCTTGGCACAGTCACCCTCCCACCCCGTTCTCAGATGCTCTCCCAGACCCTGAGTCCAGGACCCTCCTCTTGGAGGCCTCCTCCAGCATCCTCCAGTGAGAGAGCAGCTCAGTGCCCAAAGATCTCCATGCCAGCACCACTCACCCTGCCTTGGCATCTGACTGTGCACAGACAAGTCTTGGCCCCTGTGGGGTCAGGTGTTCCCCCCTTTCCTGCTGCCCGTGGGCTCAGCAGAAGGGGCTTGCCCTGCTCAGGGCCAGCCGCCCACCGAAGGGGACCCACGGGGCGGGTGTGAGCACACAGTCCTGGGCACACAGCGAGCCGGACGGCCACTTGCCTGAGCAAAGCTCACATCCAAGTGTTGGCACAGCTCAGGCTCTGTCCCCTCCCCTTTCCCCCTGCAGACATGCCTGCTGATGCCTGGAGGCATCACCACCTCCCCGGTGCTGAGCCAAAAGGGGTTTCAGCGTAGACACATCCACACACCACTGGCAGAAGCGGGGACCTGATCTCTGGGTAAGCCTGGCTTGCTCGCCACTGACCCCAGTGTCAGCACAGTGGGATTTGCTCAGACTGTGGCACGATGATGAAGCAGGGGTCCTCATGCCTCCCCCACCTCTCTAGAGAGCTCTGAGCTTTGTACTGGGGGACAGCATCACCCTACCCGGCACCTGGCTCTGAGCAAAGGACAAGACCCCTCGGGGACCACATACAGAGGTGCTGAAGGACCAGAGTCAGCAGCTCCAATGTACGTGTGTCCCAGTTACAGGGCAAGTCACTAAAAGGCTGAGGGCAGCCATGGTGCAGAGGGGCCATTTGCTTTTTGTAGGGTGGGCAGCAAGCCAAAGAGGGGCCCCCGCCCTGCGGGAGGATGCCGGCATCCTCGGCATCACAGCAGGGGCTCGGTGGCCAGCAGCGACTCTGAAAAGGTCGTTTCCCAGATGTCCACACACACATCCTCCTGCTCGTGTGAGGGCTTCATTCCTGGCCACTACAAGCAGCACTGGCCCTCGGAGGAGCCCCGGGATCTCCCGGGGAGCGCAGCCTCCCTGCCAAGCAGGACCGGAGCTCCGGCCCAACCCTTGCAGCACACGACGCCCAGCCCTGCTGCAGAAGCGCGGCTGTCACAGCAGCACAGAGTCTCGCCCAGGGGTTTCCTGCTTCTGCTGCCCTGCAGGGAAGGTACCCACCTTCCAAGGGTTGGGATGAATCCAAGAAACAGAGATGGCCCCATTAGCTTAGCTAGGAGTCAAAATAGCCATTCCTGGTAAGACGCCTCCAGACTCCATGCATGCAACAGCCTCACAACAGCCCCAGCACAAAGAAGGATTAATCCCACGTACCTTGCTGGAAGAGGGTCAGCGTGACTGAGGTAACGAGCAAGAAGAGGGCCTTGATGGGAGGGAAGTGGGCAGGCTCATGGGCAAAGATGTGAACCAGCTGCAAGAGAGGAAGAAGGACTGAAGCTGCTGCCGGCCCCGTGTGTCACTCCTCAGGGAGCTCAGGCTGAGCTCAGCTCTGTACCTGCCGGGTGAGGTCGATGGCAGAGGCCTGGGGGATGGTGCTGTACATCTGTCCCAGCATCTCACACAGCTGCGGCACCATGGGGGCAAAATCGTCCAGAAGGGTCTTCACAGACTTCTCAAAGATGGCACAGACAGACTGTGGGAGAAGAGGGGCTGTGTGAGCAACGGGCATCAGGAGACCTCTCCTGGGAGGCAGGGCTTGATGCCTAGAGGAGGGAAGAGCTGGCAGTGGGGACAGGAACCAGCCAGGAAGAGTGCTCAGACCTGCTCTGGTACTGGTACCCTGCCCTGCAGCACAGGATGCTCCCAGAGACCATGGAACACCCTTCCCACTGCAGCAGGAGGTCTCCCTGAGGCCAGTGGGAGGTGGCTGGTGGGACACTGTGCATGGGCATTAGTGCACTGAGCAAACTGGAGAAACACCAGATGACACAGGTCCAGGTCAGAGCAGAGCCATCCTCTTAGGGAACACAGGTTTGGTAGACCCCCATCTCTCCCTGCTCAGGGCAGGGCCTCTGTAACAGAAGCAGAGCAGAGCTGATGGGGACATAAGACAGACAAGAATGGTTGGATACTGCTGGTGACAGCAGCAAGCAGCACTGGTCCAGACAACCCAGCAAGACATCCCTCTTATAGGGCAACACCCAGAGGCTGTCCTTTGCTGTCCCCAGTTCAGGTCAGCAAGGACAGGCAGAGCTGCAGGCAGCACACTGGAGGAGCCTGGTTACCTCCACCACCTGGGCATCATTCAGCCACTTGCTGAGAACCTTCTGTATGAGCTGGAAGACTTGCTGCAGAACCACCACCACCTGTAAGAAAAGAGAAACGCTGAAGAAAATCGGCCCCCACGGCACTGGCAAGGAGAGATTCAAGACTAAGCATGGCCTGCACTCAAGTTTTCAGGCACCACTGCCCCCTCCTCTCCAAAGCTGGGCAGCTTTCTTCCCTGCTGAAGCAGCCTGGCACAGCTTGCAGCTGGCAGGCAGCACCCAGCCGAAAGGGAGCCTGGAGGTCACCTCTGCCCACCTCAGGAGCAGTGGGATGAGCTGAAGGAGTTGTTTTAGCTAGAACGCACCAGCAGCAGTACCCTCTTCATGGTACACGCTGCATTCCCCAAAAACACCCTCTCCTGGCACCAGTGGTCAATAGCAAGGCTTTGGCCAGGCTGTGGCAGAGAGCACTGAACTACTGCTCTACTCACTGGATTGGGTCCTTGCTGCACTGGCAGTTTCTTGACCTCTGTGCTTTCGTGGTCATCATCATGGTGGCTGATGTCTAGGGTGGTGAAGAGGTTGGAGAGCAGGCCCAGGATGTGGATGATGGCCAGCTTGTTGGAGGGATTTGGCTGCCAGAGAAAATAAAGCCAAAGCATGACGCAGACTGCACCTCTCAATCAGTTGTGCCTTTGGGATCCTGAGCAGCCAGGACTGCAGAGGCAAAGTGCCAGAGAGGGTTTCCCTGCACTCTGCTCTCTTGAGCCCACATCCAGGAGTGGTGCTCCAACACAGCAGCCCCAGGGCTACAGCCAGCTGGAGGTCACTTCTGGATGGCGGCAGCACACGGGCACTCACCGTTTCGTCAGCCAGCTTTTCCAGTTGCTGGATGTAGGGGGTGATCAGGGAGTGCAGGTTCTTCAGGATCTCCTCCACTTGCAGTGCAGAGAGCAGGAAACCAAGAGCCTGCATCAGCCACATGCACTGGCTCGTCTGGGACAGGGAGGAGACACAGTGGGGCAGATTACTGCCCAGCCTGCAGCCCTACCACATACATGCTAAGGTGCTCCCAGAGGCCCACACAGCAAAGCCAGGCCCCTGGTGTGCTGTAGCTCCTGAGCTGCCCCATCTGGGTCACCCTAGGTGCATCCCGCTGCAGGAGAGGAGCAGCTCCCTCCCTGCCAGCACAGCAGAACCCAGGGAACAGGAGCTCTGCCCCCCGCACACCTGGACTCTTCCCAGCAACCCAACAAGGAAAGGCCAGTTGGTGCCCAGAGATCTCCATGCTGGCACCACTCATCCTACCTCTGCACACCATCCTTCGCACAACCTGTCTCAGCCCCTGTGGGGTCCTGTCCCACCCTGTCCTGGATGCAGGCACAGCCTGGGCTCTGTCCCCACACTTATCTCCCTTCTTTTTCCTCTTGGAAGACATGCCTCCTGTCTCAGCACCCTTGGGCCTGGAGGGACTGAGAACTGCTCAAGTTAAGCCTCCCTGGAGGCTTCCCTCTCTGTGGGGACCTATCCCCTGGCCCACATACGGTGGAAACCCGGCAGCACAGCGAGAGGCAGCCAGCAGGTACTCCTGGCCCTGCACGTGACAGCCACAGTGCTGGGTTCTGCTCCCGGGACAGTCCAGATCACGTTGGCACCCCTTGTGTCTTCAGCTGAGTGTGACTAAGGGGCACAGGGGGGTGAGCAGAACTAGCCAGAGGTGTGAGCCAGCCCCTCTTACCTTGTGAATCTGCTTCATCAACACCTCCTGCCAAAGGGAAAGGGAGAAAGAGGAGGGTGAGTGCTGCAGAAAACCTCTTCCCTTCCAGCAAACGGGACAGACACAGGAGGTCAAAATGAGCAACACCAGTGCGGGCACATACTTGCGGCGTGCACTCCCCACAGCTCGCCACAGGCAGGGAGCAAAATCCTTGTCCCCCAGTAAGCTCTTCCCTGAGCCAGCCCGTTCAGCCACTCATCAAGGGGAGCCCCTGGCTTGGACGGGCTCTGCAACAGGATGGCTTGAGAAGCCAACCTCAGCCAGGGCTTTCTTACTCCAGTGACAGTGTCCCCCAGGCTCTAAAAGCAGAGACTCACACTCTCCACTGGCCTCTGTGCCCATGCACACCCTGGCAGCTCGCCTGAGCCCAGCCCTCCTCATAGTGCCTTGGGACTCTGAGCCCCATCTGCCCCAAATCTTGAGAGCCAAGAAGGACCACAGGATGAGCTGCCCTGGCGCTGCAGAGACCAGCTCAGCCTCCATGGAGAGGATTGAACACCAGGATGCTCAGCCAGACACTCAGCAGTGGCACCAGCTGAGCTGGTAGGATGCTGCTGGCAACAGGCAAACAAAACCCCACAGAAAGGACAGATGCCCAAGTGCAACTGTGGTAGACCCCTTGGCAGTCGTACCTGCCACTGCCTGATGCTTCTGCACTCACCGCAGGACACAGGGCTTACCACCTGGCTCTGCTGGCCTAGAACAGGACAGACAACACATCCCCCACGCCAAACAAGCTGCCCTGAGCTGCTGCTTTGCATCCCCCTGCCCTGATCCGTACAGAGGAAAACGTGTGCGCAGAGCACATCCCGGGTCACCACCACACACATCTGCAGCCAGCTCCTACCTGCGACACGGCGACGATGTTGGCAGCGTACGGCGGCAGGTCGTACTTGCACTCCCGGCAGATTTTCTTCAGGGTGGAGACACTGGAGATGGAGAGCTCAGGGTTGCCCAAGGCTTGGAGCACCAGTGGCAACACGTTGTTAATCATGACGGGGTGATCAGCCAGCCACTCCGACAGGGCCCCTGCGCACACAGAGCGGATCAGACCACTGGACTGCGCCGCGGGCTCTCACTCCCCGCGTCACGAGATGCTCAGCTTTGCTTTTCACCGCTGTTACTGCCGGGCAAGAGCAGTCCCAGAGGACGGTCCCAGAGGAGCAACCCCCTCTCCAGCCCAACCTGCACGTGAGCAAAGGCCTCACCGATAGTGAACATGACGGTGTCGGCGAGCTGCACGTTGCTGATGCTGATCCGGGGAATGAGCCCGATCAGCCCCGGCACCACGTCGGAGTAGTTCACGTCGATGGTCTCGGCAATCGACTGGAAGCCGTAGAGCAAGGCCTCTGTGTGCTGTCAGAGTGGGAGAGGCACTGTCAGAGCCACATGCGGACCCCGCCATGCCCACCCTGGCCTCAGCTCCAGGCACTAGCACAGACCCCTCCAAAGGGGCTGAGGAGGCTGGTCCCTGGGCAGCGCTAAGGACAAGAGAGGCAGAAGACCTGTTCTCTCCCCATCAGATCCCAGAGAGTCTGCGCATGTGCTGGCAAGGTGGTCATGCTCCTCGCCTCCATCACACCCCTCTGCTCCCAAAACCCTATGGTGAGGACAGCTCCCCGAGGAGCTGGCAGCCATCAGCCTGGCACCCTGGTCCCCTCACTCACCTGCCACGTGGACGGCTGCTCTGTGTTGGTCAGGAGACGTCCCAGTTTGTCATAAAGGCTGCTGAGGAGCTCAGCACCCAACATCTCGTACACATACATCAGTGTGTCAGAGATGTCCACCCTGCAGAGAACATGGAGGGTCTCCACATGCTGTCCCCAGCCCCTGCAGTGCTCCACGCACAGACACATTACTTCCCCTCCTGCTGCCCGGCAGAAGCACTGCCCCAGCCCAACGCAGAGTGCCCCCAGGGCTTCCTAGGCATGCCAACTGGTGCCATGCCAAAACACCAGCTTGTTTACATTGTCACCACCACAGCTAAAGCAGCTCTCAGTGGAAGGAGCGTCCTCTGTGTCCTTCCTTGGGTCTCCCCACAGCACCATCTTCAGGCTGGCAGGACACTGCCTGCATCCCTACCTTCCTGACAAACCAACCCAAACCTCCCAGCTCTACCTGTATATCCGAAACTGCTCCTTCTCATCCGAAGACCAGAAGCCATACTCCTCATCGGAGGGGAACTGGGCTTTGTGCAGCAGGACATCCACCAGCTGGAAGTAGACAGGCCTGTAGACCTGCTGGTACACTGCTTGCTTGTCTGGCTCGAAGGAGAGGATGTCGTCCTGGCCGCGGGAGGAGGAATACATCAGGTGTTGCAGGAGAGGAAATGGAGCTAGCCTGCCTGCTACACAGAGACCTGCGGACTTCTCCTAGGGCTGGCGGAACCTATCACACCTTGGAGGTTGCATTTCCCCCTCCCCAAGGTCCACCTAACGCCAAGCCCTTCTGCAGCGGCAGCGTTATCAGGAGGCAAGATGCCAGAAGCTCCAGCAGACAGATGGGCCCTTGAGCATTTGAGGACAGCATGGGTACTGCAGGGTGGCACCGCCTGCCATGTGCTAGCCTTGGGAGCACGCCCGCAACAGGAGGACACGTGCCTCAGACCCACACAAGGCAGACTGGGATAGGTGCCTGGTGAGCACAGCGCTCTCCTGCCTGCACCCCTATCCTCAGACCCATCTGGAGAAGCAGCGAGAGGAGGTAGGAGCCTTGGCCCAGCCCCACACAGCACGGTGCCGACATCACCCTCCTCCCTGCCCACGCTCAGCCACGCCACATCGGATTGCGGAGGAATGGAGCTGCATGGATGAGTGGGGGCTAAAACCAGAGCACAATGGGGCAGGGCTGCTCTGCTGGTGCAGGGGATGCCAGCCCTGGGAGAGGGACACCACACTGGGCAGCCACTAGCAGCCCCCAGCCCTCTCTTTCCTCC
>JAAGNO010006405.1:0-28281 GCA_033439905.1 Ceryle rudis | reverse complement strand
GGTCCCCCCAGAGCCTTCTCCTCTCCAGGCTGAGCAGCCCCAACTCCCTCAGCCTGTCTTCATAGGAGAGATGCTCCGTTCCCCTGATCATCTTGGTGGCCTCCTCTGGACACGCTCCAGTATGTCTACATGTCTAGAAACATGCTTGCTCTCTAATGAGACAGATGGCAGTACACACAGAAAGAGTAACAGTAAAATCACCCATCTGAGGAATTTACCATTTCGAGAACCTAGAAATTACAAGTTAACCCCCAAAATCTTAAATTTAGGTTCTTCAAATTAGGAAGGTTTAAAAAAAAAAAGTCTCATTGGATTGTCTCTCTTAGGGCTTTGAATTGTTAGCTATACCCTTTACTCACGTTTTCATTAGTTTTAAAGTCATTTTGTTTTGGTTTTAATGGAAACAGATGTAATCTCACGATTTACCAGGCTGGCTAGGTGTTGAGAAAAATGGTCCAGAATTCCACAGTTAACTCTTCTTGCCACCTCGGTGTGGAAATTAACTGTATTCGAAAACTGCACTGACCCATGACAACCTTATTTACATCCCCCAAGTTGCCGTGCAAAAAGCCTGACCCCCCTGCGCTCTGAGCTGCCGCGCGGTCACTCGGACCAGACTTAGTTCTGGATCTGGAGACTCTCGGTTTTGTAGAGAGTAAGCCCTGGCTGCAGACTGTGGCTGCCACGCGGCCAGTCCAAAGGCTGCCAGCAGCTTACGACAGTACCCGGTGGGGGAGAGTGTCTTGAGATCTGCCTCCAGGTCTGAAGCTGCGGACCAGGATTACAGAGCAATATGGGGATTAGTCTTTTCGATACCCTCTAAGCGAAATAACAGGACACACAATGGCTGAGTACACTGGAAAAATGTCCTTTTAAAAACATTTTAGCAAAGGTTTCACTCAATATACAGTCATTTTTAAGCTTACACAGCAAATTTATGAGAGGTAAAATCTACAGCTTTGACTACTGTAGTCACTGATATCCTGAGCTGCAAATGGAGAATGAAACCGGCGGAAGAAAGTGACTTTTTAAAAAATAGCCCCATCAGCTTAATAGAGCTTTACATCATTACACACAGAGCAACAAGTGCAAACACCTTTTTTTGGTTCCCACTTGAGTAAGATTAGAATAAAAAGTCAGTGCCCCTGATATCCATTTGGATTCACTTCATGCGTATCCCTTCCACTCCCACTCCCAGCAGCACTCAGCACCTATGAAAACAACCAAAGTGAAATGTTCCCTACTCTCTAGCCTGTAAACACCCGCCACGCTCGAGGGTATTTCCATAGGTGACTGAATGATGCAGAGGAGCAGTTAATTAGAGACAGAGCATATTGCCCCTTGGTCACTGGTTCCAGTCCAGGCCTGAACTGATAGTGCGTGTTTTGTACAAAAACCAAACCAAACCAAACAGCACCAGAAAAGCCCAGTTTTCAGCAGCTGTTCAGCAGTGTTTTGTTACACTCTCTGGCAACAACCAACTATTTGTACAATTTCCCCGTACAAAACGCAGCATTAAAATAAAACTTCAACCAAAATTACTAACACTTCAGTCCAGACAAGATTATCATATAACCCCAAAGCCTCCTGTCTTGGCAAACAAAGACTGGGATGTGTTATTTCCCAAATAATCACATTTTTATACCATAAGCCCCAGAACTTAGCAAGACTCAGACTGCGTCTCGGCGCTACAACCCTCTCTCAGTTGCGCAGTCTCACAGGATACACACCGTGAGGGTCTGGTGCGCACAGCCAACAACAGTCAGACTGACGTGTCGAGTCCTGTGGGCTCTACTCAGTGGAAAGTCCTCCTAAAACCTACCGCCAAATGTAAGGCTGGTACCAACCTGGCTCTCGGGAGGCTTTGTCTGGCTGCCGGCTGACCCAGCCCCTGCCTCCCCGCTCCGTGCCTGCCTTCCCCAGTGCACCACTGATAATGGTTCCCAGCAATGCCATCCAGAGCCCAACCGTGAATGAACATTCCAAAGCGCTGGGTCACTTCACGCCAAGCACGGAATGGGAAATGCAGTTTAATCACCAGCCGGTCTTTCTGAGGCGGTGAGGAGCACCTGAGCACCCAGGGAAGCAGGGGCAGAGCCTGTGCTGCTGTCACTCATCTGCTCATAAGAACACACGGGAAACATCCTCGTCCAGGGCAGGCTTCTCCTCACCTCGGAACAGAGGGAGCTGCCACAGAGAGAAAAGAGCTGGGATTCGACACTGCATTACCGCAGTGACTGCACGGCACATGCAGGACAAGCAGCCTCAGAAGCTGCCTGAGCACTGGTAGCCCACGAACCCCCAGCCCGAGGCAGCACTCACATGCACAACCCCAGCACCACTTGGCAGCGGGGTTTTCATTTGCCTGTTTGTTTCTCCGGGAGCTCAGAATGAGTATCTGGGCGGTCCCCGTTTGCCATCACTCATAACAGGCCTTGGAAGCGTGAGCTGCCCATTTAGGTCAGGGTTTTTTTTTTTTTGCTCGGGATTTCAAGGTAACATTTACATGCCCTAGATACGAATTCCTTCCTATACTTTAAGCACAATTAGGTGATCAAGCAAAGCTACAGTCACGTATTTCAGCCACGCAGCCATTAACTACCGGGAGCAGCAGCATGAGCAGTTAGGAGTTCATGTCAGGGAACAATGCTAAAACCTTTCTCCTGACCCACAAACAGCGCTGTCGGAGAGGTACACAAAACCAGAGAGAGATTCATATTGAATGAAAAATCACACTTAGATAAAAAAGGAGATGTGACATAAAAAGCCAAAATTTTAACCAGAAGATAAGCTTACTGAACGTGAGAGGTAAGAAAGCAAAGAAGAGGGAAGGAGAAAGATTACCTAGAATTTTTTAAACAGGACCGGAGGCATTTTGAATAGTTACATTTTAATTAAGTTAGAAATAATTGGATGAAATTCTATGACCTGGGCGATACAAGCAAGCAGACTAGAGGATCTAAGGTTGTTTTCCAGCTTTAAAATCTAAAAAGCTATGAACAGAAAGAAAAGAAGCTGGAGTGGCAGCAGTGGAGGCAGAGGTGTACAAAATTTGTTATTTCAGAGAAAACATACTGCCAAAAATAGTAAGAAAACATGTCTGACATATGCATATACATGCTCTGTTCTGCACTACCCACATCAGTACATATGTATTTAACATAATTTGGCAGGAAAAAAAAACCCAACACGAAAAACACCCCAACACAAAAAGATACACTACATCCCAAGGGAATGGTTTCGTAGGTACCAACAAACTTACACCACGTGAAAGAGGAAATTCCCCAGCTGTGGAGGGTCCTCAGCCCTGTCCATATAGCAAACAGTGAGGGCACAGCCCACCAGCTCCTCGCACTCAGAGAGGTGTCTTCCTCAGCTGCCCGAGCCTTGCTCCGCCAGGCACAGGGTGTGCCAGAGCCGGGCACCGCCAGGGAAGGGGCTGGCCCAAGACCAAGGTGTTCCAGCTGCTCACAGCTGCTGGCTACTCCCTTGGGAGCCACAGACAGCTGGCACCGGCTGGCTGGGCAGCGTTTCTCCATAAGCAAAGAAGAATGTGAGGGGGGAAATAAAGATCAAGCTTTCTAACACAATTACAGACAGGTTCAGCGTAACAGCAACTGGCCTTGTTGTGTTACATCAACCAGAGCAGGGCACCGGACAGTCTTCTTGGGAGTTTGGACACGGAAACTGCTGCACAAGCAGGAACCATCACTGCTGGGTACCTTCAACTCAGTGTTTTTATCACAATATGAGCAAATTTAGCTCTGAAGACAAAAACAAATACTGCACACAAAGCAATTTTGCTGCTGGCTCTAGCGACAGCCACAGCAGACATATTCATATAACAAAGAATCAGGCTTTTTGGGGAGCGTGCTCCAACCCCCATAAGAGATGCTCCTGTAGCGTTATGGTTGAAGACAAGCCACCACTGTGCAGAACCCTACAGCTGTGCCCAAGGAAATCGCCACACTACAGCTACAGCGATGTGAGAACCTTCCTGCCCTCACCAAAAAGCTCTGATAGTCCCTCTGAGTAACCTACCTCACTAAGAAATCTCTAGCACCGAGTCTTCCTCCATGAGGATCCTGCTGATTTCCTACCCCACCTACCACAGTACAAGTCTCCAGCTGCAGAGCAGCGAATAGAATGCTTCAGAAATCGCCCAAAACACACAATAAAAGCATCACACCATTTTATTAAATTAAGTCTTCAAGATTATTATTGTGCAGTTCACCGCAGAGCAATTAAAAGCAAGTACCACAGAAGCCTATGCTGTGCCTACACAGACCAATACACGCGAAAGCCTGCGACTCACGAAGGTACAGTCATAGGAAAGAAGCAGCAGAACAGAACCCGGAACCAAACTCCCACGTATCTGCATTTTCCACCTAATCTTGCCAATAATAGCTCAATTGTTTCCTTAAAGAGAACTGCCAGAAGAGTTAATTATCAAAGTAAAACTTAATGCTTTTAAAGCTGGGGAAAAGGAAAAAAAAAACCAAAACACCACAAAACACCTTCCTTTATTTCCTCGCCTTCAGTGCGAGGACTGTGCTTAGAAACAGAGATCTCTAATTAAACCTGTGGTCTCACTGGAGATTTTAAAGCTACCATTCTCTTTCCCAGGTCACCCGCCATCTCCACAACACACCAGCTCCCTGGAAAAGAAAGCACTCATTTCTGAATTGCTGACGTAACTTTTCTTCCAGCAAAATCAAGACAGAAGTCTTGACTCCCCAGTGCCTGTGGCCTTATACCTTGGTCTCCATTCCGGCTAGAAGCCATGAGTCACTACCTCCAACGCTCACTAAGAGATCTAAGCCATCTCGCCTTCACGTTGTTTATTTGAGTACCTCAGACAGTGGAACAGAGACATGGCAACCGTAACTTCAGTCTCACATTTGGAGTACGATGGCCAAAGCTACAAGACACTCAGTACAGTGAGCTGCTATGGATGGGGCTGCAAGTCTGCAACAACAGCAGAAAGACCCTGACCACATCAGACTCCAGACAACTCTGAAATAAAATGAGAAAATACGAAGGAGTTTTCCCCTTTGGTTCTAGATTTAACACCATTAAGCTGCCAAACCTGTAGAGCTGGGACACTAACTTACAATTATACACTCACATAGTCAGGAATGTAGCTGGGGTTCTGAGGCTGAGCTGTATTTAATTTCTGCCCACATGTCACTAGCTCTGGTGTGTTAAGTCATACTGAGTGAAAAAAAAAAAAAAAGTCAGATTTCTAATTTCTGCTGAAAAAGAAAGAAATCTTTCCCATGTTCTCAATCACCCCATCTATGGAAATGCACAAGGAAACGGTAAAGTAACTGTAACTTAACAGTGGTAGTCTTAAAATGATTCATTTATTTATGATGAATAAAACATGATGGAGAGCTGTCATACAAAAAGATGGAGATCTAATCTCCTAAGACACGCAAGTGCATTTCCTGTTCATGTCAGTAAGAATAAACAGCCCTGTGCAAAACCCACTGAATCTTCTGGGACTTAAGTGCTTCTTTCATATAAGAAAAAAATTACTTTCATGTTTCACATACAAAAGGAGGGAGAGGAAAGGGGAAGAAGAATGAGTAAAGGTAGAAAACATGAGGAATGTTCACTGAATTAAACTAAAATTCAGTATTACACTTCATTTTTGCTAAGTTTCCACAGATAAATGAAAAAATTAGTATTCCTGACCCTATAGGACAACTGGATGGAGCAGGATCTTTCTGCTGAAAAAAAAATACCTGAAAGAGATCTCTATTAATCTGCTCTCATCAAACAAGAGATTTAATGGACATAAGGGGTTACTTGTACCCTAAATTTTATAGTATTTTATCCATTCTTGTTTTCTTAAAGGTTCGGTATGAAAAGAAACAATCACAGACAAAACTACAGGATGGGCAACAACCATTTTTCTGGAGGACACCGGTTACCAATTCCATGCAGCTGCAGCACAGCCAGCACCACAGTTTGGAGATACCAACAGGTGTTTAACCTGCAAGTACCCGGATAGTCCTTCCAAGTTGCTCAGCTTTGCTGGACTTCACGTGAAACCCGGGGATCAGCTCTGGGCACCGGACATTCTCAGCCCCTATTAAGACACTCTGGGTTACTCAACAAGGAATGGCAGAGGGCTACAAAGCTTCAGCCATGCCCTGTTTAGTGTCCAGGTGAAGTCCTTATAAATCACCCTAAAGATATATATATACACACAGCTGATTCCAGACAAGAGAAAGGAACAGAGTGGACAATCTCTCTAGGTCAACCCAAATCCTATTTCATAAGAACATTAACAATAAAGTCCCTTTCTGCAATCCAAAGTGAAGTGGTTTTGACCTAATGACTTTAAACCTCAACAAAAGCCACTTTTTCTATTACTACTATAAATTCAATGGCCATTGCACTACACCTGCCTAAAGAGCTCAGCAGTACAGCTGTATGTCAAGAGCTGCTACAGCCCAACTTCTCAAAATGAGGCGCTACCACGTCCTCAAAATAAGGAATAACTGTGTAGGAGATAAAATACAGAACTGCAAAGACAAATGGGGATGGCTCCAGTAACATTTCAGATCGATGTAAGGAGTGAGACGAGTGCTGACATCTGAACATCTTTTGACAAGCAGTTCCATCTAGGAAAACAGAAGGAGGAATTATTTTAATATATTCTGGAGAAAAAAAGAACTATTTCCTAAATTCATAGTTAGCAAAGTCCCACTTTATTTGTGAAGGTTTGCTCCTAGCAACAGGAAAACCAGTCTCATGGTCTTAAGTGTACTGATGTTCAGAAAAGCAGCTAGGAGAAAATCACCCTTTCTTAATAGACATGCTCTGCACGTGACATCCATATTAGCTCTCGTTGCTTTAGGGATCAAAATTACTTTTGTACCCATTTGCAGTTCTTTGCAACGCAAAATACAGCACAAGTTGAGAGCAGAATCTGGACTGTTTCTGGCTCGTGCATCGTTAGAACTGTGAGTTACTAACTCCAGTTGCAGAGCTGCTATTCCTGGTTGGAACGCGTGAGCCAGGAAGAACACGGCCTGACATTCAACTTACAGGGTTGGCACTTTGGCATCTAGAGACAAGGAAAATTGCTCTTAGACGATGCGTATTTCAGCTAGAAGTCATCAAATGCTCTAGAATAAGGACGGCCATTTTCAAAGAAGCAGTACTCAGACTTCTATCATGTATTGAGCATTCCCTTAACCTACAGAATTTCCCCCGAAGTGTTCTGGTTTGTTTTTGTTTTTTAACAATCTTATGCTCAATTTCTAGAAAAGAGCAACCAAGAAAGCACACTGGCCAAAATGCTCTGACAACAAACCAGTAACTGCTAAAATAAGAAACTGGAAGCACTGCTCTCTAGGCACTGGTCTGCAGTATACAGTTCCCTGAGTCTAAAGTAATCTGTTATATGAAAGAAATACTTTATCAGATAATTAAACTCCTTATTCTGCACTAGTAAGAAGAAACTTAGTAAGAAATCAAATCCAGGTTGACGTCTGCAGGGACCGTTTCAAATAAATGCTTTCTGTAGAAAATTTATGTGCTTATTACAGTCACAAAGGCTCGCGATTCCTTCAGGACTTGCAGCGTTAAATTATTTCCCCCGCTGGTTCTAGTTGCCATTATTTGTGACTGCTCCAAGAGGATAAGCAGGTGACTTTGCTCATTGCTCCAGCCATGTGACACCGTTAGACTGACCAAAATTAATAAACAACAAAAGATTCAATGAGGAAGAAAGAACACAGGAACTGGCTTAATTGGGATCACTGCATTCTGCAGAACCGAAGCAAGGCTGTAATATTAGAAATGGCTTGCGAGGGAAGTACAAAGGAGCCAGGATCTGGCAGGCAAATGTGCTACACGTGTGGTGAGGCAGCCTGGCATCCATCTTCCCAGGCGCAGATCTCTTTGGTGTTCTGCTGGGGCAGTCTGTAGACGTCCAGTTCGCAGAGCGTGCAAGACAAAACTGGCGCACAAAGACAGTTATGTCCAGAAAATCCAAAGAGATGCAGGGACCAGCCCTGAAAACAGGGATGTTCCTGGTTGTCAGGGTAACACGATCGCCCCAGACAACACGGACGTCAGCAGGAATCCGCAGCACACATTGGGTACCCGAGCATACGCATCTTCTTGCCTCCCTCTTGGAATTAAGCCACAGAGGGATGTAGGTAACTGTTGCTAAGGTGTGGCTCGGTGTTTTACTCTATGTTAGGAGACAAAACCAAACAAGAATCTGGCTGATGCTTAGAAAACAGTCTTACTGGTGTTAACCATGCAACTTTCCAACCTAAATAAAAAGAATCAATAAATAGCAGAAAACCAAAGTAGAACTATATGGAACGATCCCTTTGTTAAAGGTCGCAGCGTCCAGATCCAATGATACACAAAATATTACTATTATTTGCTTTTTCTTAGGGTAACACTCATGTAGCTTTGCTTCCCCTGCACCAGATGCCCGTTGTGTACACTCTCCTAAGAAGTTAATGCAGATTCCAAAGCTTCCAAGATGTTCAAAGCCTGCAGCCTGACCACTAGGTAAGTACACTGCCTTCTCCATCCAACCAACGCGCTTCAAATCACCACTCAACTGCAAATATACAGAGAGTCTATCTGAATAGAATGACCAGATGAACAAGTTTTGTTAGCGTGCCTTGCTAATGAGCCCATAAAACAAATAAAGTCAAGTTATATGGCTGACTAAAGCAAACCCGTACAATTTTGGAGGAATTTTTACTAATGGAAGTAGTTACACTTTCTACCAGTCACCGATCCCACAGCATTACTAAAGTGTG
The DNA here is from genome assembly GCA_033439905.1 of Ceryle rudis. Lineage (NCBI taxonomy): Eukaryota > Metazoa > Chordata > Aves > Coraciiformes > Cerylidae > Ceryle > Ceryle rudis. The sequence goes on along the minus strand of JAAGNO010006405.1, from coordinate 19,477 downwards.
TATACAGATCACTCTTCTATTACACTTGGTGTTTTGGACAGGTATTTCCCTGAAAACATTTTCAGAAAGCTCTCCAGCTGAAAAGAATTCCCATCGAGTAGAAAACATTAAATACACTGGATGTTGAATATTCAAGTTGACAAGAACAGCCTCGTGGTTTTTTCATCTTACTCTATGTCACTGCTGTTGTTTTCTTTAAAAAATACCTTCCTAAAGAAGAGAGATATTTAAACCACTTTGTTTAAATCCCTCTAAAGGTTAGATCGGCTTTTTAACACTATGCAGCAATTAAAAACATTTGGTCGCCAAATGGGATACAGATCAGTGGTTGTGCAGGAGAAAGAAATAATATGATTTAAAAAACCATTCAGGTATCAGATTATTTTTTCATTATTTTGATATTAGAGAACAATTTATATTCAGCAAGGATTAACGAGAGAGGGAGATTTAAGAAAAATAAATGGAGGAAAGCCTAAGGAAAAGAAGTGGGAACCATCACTCTTAATTTGCAAAGTAGCAAACTGTAGAAGCAATGTCAGTTGAAATCTATTATTTTACTCCCAACCACGGCTGGGATCTATTTGCAGCCAGTTGTGCAATGCAGCCTTTCCCCAGCTGGGGAGAGATCCTGCTGCTTCACTTCCGAAGCCCAAAAAACAACTGTGCTTGTCTTTCCCTTTTTCCTCCCTCATCGGTCATAAACCGGCCAGTTTGCATTTAGGGCTAAGAGGTCGTGTACAACAAATCAGAAGTCTTCCCACGATGATTTCAGAGTCAATGCTAAGACACTAGTGAACTTTTTCTGTTAGACCGGAAAGTGATTTGGTGTTGCTGGTATAAATATTTACTTTATTTCCATACATACATATCAAGCTTCGCCACACACCCCCTTGTGACCATTATGTAGTGTCATAACTCGTACGACCCATCTACAGATAAGGAGATTTTTCAAGTTATAACTCAAAATGTCTATTAGCAGACGTAGGAAACCAGCAACATTAAACCATCAGCTGACACTGAAGCTACCTAGAAAACAGCCGTGCCCTCAGCTAAGACCTTGCGTCAGTCACATCATTTACAGGTTACTAACAATCTCAAGGTTGCTTCATCAAGATGGGAAGAGCACTTCCCACTTTAGGCAGATAACGCCTCTTGTTCTCCCAGCACCGTGCGCGTCCCTCCCTGCGCCAGCTCAGCGGGTCCCCTGCTCCAAGCCGCAAGCCCCCGAGCTGCTGCGGAAGAAAGCCCTGGGTTTCAGTAGCCTGGCCACCGAACGAAGTGCAGCAGACTGATGGCGGCCACCAAACAGCAACGGAGGGAACCTGCGGGTCACGTAACAAACACAATTTACAAGTAACAACACTCCGATAGTTTGTGGTTTGTATCAATCACGTGCATTAAAGACAAATAATACAAGAAATCATTTTAATAGGTCTTTTGCATACTTCATATTAAGAAGCTTTTAAAAATCTCTTGCAATTATTGCTCTATCCTGCGGTCCAAACTATCAAACCAAACTCAGGCAAGGCCAATCATCATTTTAAATTAAGTTTAAAATCTACATGAAAAGTTAATGAATTTAATGATGAAGTTAATTCCTTAAGTGGGAGTTTTGGTGAACTCCCCTGAAGTTGTTTCTTCTTCCTTTTTTTTTTTTTCTGTGGCAGAACATCATTTGTGGAAGGTGAAGTTTACCTGCAGGATCTATACATGTAGGCAACTAGCTCAGGAAAATTCACAGGTGATCTCCATAATCACTTGTGAGCAAGGTCAGGTATAACTATCATCTCCTCCCGAGATGACATACACTTACTGAATTCCCAAATAAGAATGCACAGGCTGCAACAGAAATTCGTGGAGTCAAAGAACTGGTAGTTAGCTGTATTTGAAGGAATCAGATGTTATGAAGTTCATACACGAAGTGATAGAATGATTTTTGTGAATCTTAATGTAAAATTCCCAGGCTTCAGTTGAAGGACTTACCCTAAAGAGGCCACTACACAAGGGCCTCTATTCATAACCCAGCAGAAAAAAGTCAGTCCGGTAAGCTTGCACAGACATAACTCAGGACAGGGTTAGGCCACATTGGTTAAAGTATCCACCGTCAAATCAGTACCAGTCTTCACGAACTGGCTCACAGGAACCATATATAATGGGCTCCTCTGGCCATTACATGTAACTGTCCCTCAACTGCTGAAGTTACTATGCTTTCTATTAAAAACCACCCTGGCGCACATGCTGGCAGTGACCCTTCACGTTTGTGTTGCCAGCTGCAGAAGGGCACTAGCTGGAGAGCTGTAAGGAAATCACCCTGGCCATGGCTCTGCCTCGGGGTTGTCATTTTATTCCACAGTCAATCCTTCCTCCTCTGCCCACCAGGTCTGTCCTTCCCTCCTCACTATGGACTTCACACCTTCCTGCTTTTGATGATTCTTGACTGCACAAGGATTCTCCTTTTCCTACTAAAACCTCAATAGCTACAAGTTAATTAGCAACCATTTATCTCTGTGACATTAGGTGGTTTTTGTGTATGCTTTCAAGTATGTCTCTATGACACTCCAGGATCAAGGATCATCTCTGCCTCCCCCTTTCAAACACAAAAATAATCGATGCAAATACTTTAATAGTAACGCCATGGCCATTCATCATTCCTGATCTTGAAGCGAAGATCTCTGCTTTGAAGTAAGGACAGGTTAAATGACAGTACCAGCCCCCTCAGTAATTATGTCCCTTTCATGGCAAGTTTTCTGGTATACAACAGCTGGTTTTGTTATTATTAATGCTGCACATTGACTACAAAAAATCTGACCTGAATGGGATAAAACCAAACCAGCTGTTTCATCTCCTTTCATCTATCCACATCTCAAAGGGAGCTTTGTACACCATCAGTTTCCACCGAAGAGACGAAAAATCACGTCACGACAGGGGCCCAATGTATGTGGGTCATCTAATAACCGGCAATCCAGAGCCCTGTCGACGGAAATCTCTGCCCAGCCGACCCTCCCTCGCTTAATCCCACCAGGCTGAACTGGCACGGAGGAAAACAACAAGCACTCACTTCGCTTGATTCCTCCAGTGAATAAAGAAAGGAGATGGCCAGCATCTTCAGTTGTAGAACATGCCCTGAAAGTCCGGATGAGCAGTACGGGGAAGCAGCTCAGAGGGGAAAGGGTTTTAGTCCCCAAAATTAGAAAAACAGAACCCAAGTGCTTGCTCAGATTCATTACGTTGCTTCTGCACACAAGCCAGGAATCACGCGCTTTGCTCACCGCAGGCTCTCCCTCACAGCCACCTCAGCAACCCCGGTTTGCACACCATACTGCTGTCACCAGAGGAGATACATCACTACTGCCTGCCAACTCAAGATGACAAAAGCTCAAAACCAGAACATTTTCATTACAGATCTTTTAATTTCACTCACAGAAGCAGCCCACACAAACCCCAAAAACATCCTACAGCCAATCAGTGGACTTCACTGAGCTTTACCCGTAGCTCCCGTTTAATCATCCCAGACGTGATTACCGGTAAAGCCTGGAACCAGAACAATTCCATTTTACAGAAAGACATTAAGTACCAACTTAGCTCACTAAGATACTGCAATGGTTAATTAGTGCAGCTTTGACTTCAGATAACATTGCTCGTACCAGAAGATTACATGTGTAAAGTACATTTTAAGGTATTATTTAGCCGTGGCTCTGACACAGCTGATTCTTTTTGGGCTTCTTCTCAAGCAGCAGTAATTACATTTTAACACAAAGCCAGTCAATACATCACTTTTTGTAGCCTGGAAAAAATGAATCATTCAAATAGATGTTTATTTCCAACAGTAGTAAGTATTAAAATAGGATGCAAAAAGCCCATGCCAGAGCAGCAGTACACACTCTGCTGTCTTTCCTGCAAGTCGCCACTAACAACTACCAGCCTGGCACCTCCTGTGTCCTTCAGTGAGTTAAGGAACCATTCAAGTTCATAATGAAGTACAGCTCTTAACTGAACATACTCAGTGCACCCAACCCCTGCAGGCTGCGCAGAGCACTCAGGAATACACTGGGAACCCAACAGCCCACCCAAGCCTGGGCCTGCCCAGGGCACATCCAGGTGCTGGGCAAGTCCAGAGCACAGTGTCACCGGGTGGCTCTCCACTCCTGCACCAGCTCCACTGGGACTGGTGAAATTTCGGTGGCTTTCTGCCAGGAGGATCAATCGTCTGGAGCACCTGAGTGTAACAGGCTGGCAGAAATGAGGTGTCTAATCCAGAAACACCCTGGCACAGGGTCAGTACCCTTGAAATAAGGCAGAAGTAAGAGCCTGAAGGGAAATGGTGGGATGCTGAAGCACAAACTTCCCTAAGAAAGTGAGGAATTAGCCTCAAGAGCAATTCCCAGACCAAAATCCTGTCTCCTCTTCAGCCCAAGACACACAGCACCAGGGCACTGCGCCAGCGCTGCAACGCAGCGCTTCCCTTTGCCTGGAAGAGGGCCCAGTGAAAAACACCCCTGGAAAACTTCTATTGTGCCGCTCTGAGCCTCGACGGCAGGGCTGCTCTGAATGTAATTCGGATCGGAGAGCAGGATTTTCCTCCCTTCTCTCTGCACCAAGTTCCCAGAGCACAAAAGCTGTCCTCCGAGTAAGAACAGGACACGTTTGCCTGTAAATTAAGAAAATTGCATTCACTCCATTATACCCATGAAAGAACCACGTGTCTTTCTTAATTAGCATTATTTACATAAAATGTAATTTTGGTAGCAAGTCTGTTTCCTACAACTGCCCTTAATTTAAGAGGCCTGCCACAAGGCAATGCAGAACTTCACACCGCTCGAGATCTCCGCATCTCAGGGCTGAAACTCTCAGGCGGCCTGCTCACACTTTGGGTGGTGTCAGCACCAAAAGTGTCCTTCACGTGACCAAGCTGGAGCTCAACAGCATTCAGGCTTTCAATTAAAATCCTTAATGCGCAAGTTGTTGTGCAATTGTACCAGCTGCGGCACTTCTGCACAGCGTCTCATCTCAAGTTTAGTGATAATGGTTCAAGTAATAATTACCAAAAATAACTAATTTAGAGAAATTACATAATAAACACGATGAACAACTTCTTTGGGATGCTTCTAATACACTGCAAAGATTAACCCTCAAGTAGGGAAAAAACAAAGCAGAGGAAACCACTCGCAGAGCCCCGCTGGAGTCATTCCCCTGCAGTACCTGCTCCTTGCAGAATCAAGGATCCAGTGTTAACTCCTTGTTCTAGTGAAGCCTTGGAGACAACAGAAACTCTCTATAATACATGTTATTATAAATATCTCCATACTGTAACTAAAAAAAACTAATAAAAAATTAGTTGTGAGCAACAGATTTGAATTTATTCTGAACTAGACATAAATTTGCATCTGGCTGTTCAACCCCCCCTCATTTTTAGCATTATGTACGGGAAGGTGCGTGGCAAACTGCAATCATACTGGAATACAGAACTAGGAACAAAAACATCTCAAAGTGTCACGAAGAGACGCCAAGGTTGCGATGATGGCTATAAAGACAACATTAAACCTTTTCCCATGTGGCAGAACAACTCAACTCAATCTGGTACGGGGATGAAACACTTGGAAGCGTATCTGCACATACCTGTATCGACACTGAACAGAAATTAAAACAGAGATAAAAATTTGCAACATCTGCTGTTTTCACTACCAACTTTTATCTTACACACTGTGTAATACGTGAAGGCATCAAGGATAAAACACAGGGTCCCTCTCCTGAAGGCAGTGCCGATCAAAGTTAGATTTTCATAGTTCTAATACAGTCCTAAAGGGGTCTAAATCCAGCCAGCTCCGTGTGTGCACATTTCCCCCTCTAGCTCCCTCAATCCAAGCTACAGCTTTGGGAAAGGGGGACTGAAGATCAAGGCAGGCTCCAGCTTCTGCTGCGAACAACCAGGTGGGCAGGGCAGCGAGTGAAGCCTGGGCTCCAGCCCCAGGAGGTGGCCTCTGACAATGTGCAGCCACCAGTTTCTTCTGCGACCCTGTGCAAATGGGATGAGTGGGGACAATGAAAGCCTTGGCCTGTGTGAGAGGCCAGGAGCACACCCGCCGTGGCTGCTGCGAGCCAACCTCTCTGGAGCTCTACAGCCCACTCATGCGGCCGGCTGTGGAGAAGCCAGGTCCCCTCCCAGTGCCACCCTATGCCCCAGGGTGCGTGCTGAGGCAGAGGTGAGTCACTCATGGCAGGCACCCACTTTCCTCCAGTGACTATAATTAGAGCAGAACAACTGGCTCAGCAGAGGCATCTCCAGGTTGGACATCTCAGTGAAGGTAGATGAATCCTGCTCATCACCTCTGAGTCATGGTTCCTCCCCGTGTCTCACCTGAGGCTGCACAGCTACATAACACCCACAGGCAGGACTTAAAATAACATCCTGGCCAAGAGCAATCCGTAAAACAGAGGATACAAAATTTGTCAGTTTTATCATAAAGAGCCCTTAGGCCTTCTAAAAAGGAGCCACGCAAGGAGAGCACTGACTGCCCGATTAGCCTGTGTCCTAATGGGACTGCACATCTCCACTGAAAATTAACGTTAAAATGATATTGTAGGGATACGTTTATTGCTCCTCAGTCATAAAAATAAAAATGTCATTTAATTTGATGGCCAGGGCTGAAACCTCCATTAAAGCAGCAGAGCTGCCATCTCCCTGGCTTACCCTGCGCCACCAGCCCTGTTGCCAACGCCGCGCTAGCTCTGCAATCCCAACTGAAGCCACCGTCACGCCAAGAACTGCTTTGGTGACCAAGATAAGTAGATGGTACTTGAAGCTGCAGAAAGCATATCTGTTGTAGTCCTTTTATGCTGTCATTTTAACAGACTATAAATAGATTTCAAAATATTTCCTGCAGGCCAAATTCTGCGGAGCTGAATTTACCCCGTGGCGTTATGTAAGACAGGACCCTCAGAATGGAGCACTAAATGGGGCTGAAAATAGAGCTCTAGAAAGAATATATTCCTTTTTCATGCACCCCGCTTTTTTTCTCAGTTTCTTAATTGATAAATTTGCACTGATGTTTTTCTCTTCAAACAGTATCCACAAATCTCCAGCACCTGGTGACGATGCGTTGCAATGAAGCCCGGCACTTACGGCCCCTTTACGCCAGAGCCCCCCAAAAAATAAGTTTTGCTATCAGCTCAAATGAAAATTACCAGAAGGTCAGATTTAACTGAAATATTCTACAAAGATGATGAATTACGATCTCTCTGAAATAACTGTATCATTGTCATTTAATGTCACTGAAAAGATGCGCAGCACTGGAAACGTTCTGGTAAGTACAATGGGACAGCGATCTGCCGACACAAAAGGGAGGCGATCTGGGTCAGCGTCTCTGCAGCTGCCCGCCCTCCTGCCTGCCCGAGGTCCGCTCTCACAGCTCCCCGGCCTGCTAAAGTGAACTCTTGAATTTATCCTGTGTATTCAGGCGCAGTGCAGTCAGTGGCAGCAGGCTGCCCATGTATATCCCGTTTTATTCTTAAATGAAGACAGCACTTGGTTTTTGGCCTACAACCAAAAAAAATGCAATTTCTTTAATAACAAGAGCAGAATGTATCCCAAGCCAGCAGAAAGTAAATTAGCAGTAGTAACTCCATGGTACAATTCATTTTTCTCACAGTACAGAGAAGTTTCTTCCTCACCCGCACAGCTTCCCACCAGTACACAAGACAGGTCAACAGCACAGGTAAGAGGAAAACAGAAAGAAGACCCCTCAACATTAACTTTCCCCTTTTTCCACCTCCATATAGTAAGGGACCTGGATCAGCAGCCAGGCAGGGGCTCACAGCAGCAAAGCCTCCCCAAAGCACAGGATCCAAGCCCCTGGTCCCGGGAGCTCAGTAGGGACCCACAAGGTTTGCCAGCCACATCCACTTTCCCCTGCAAAGCCACAGATGTTACCAACAAAAGAGGGGGGATGCTCCAAGACTCAGCTGTAAGAGTAGTTCATGTCGTCTCACCCAAAAATCTCATTTAAACCTTGACAGTGTTGTTGAACCACCATGGTTTGCTTGCTGACAAGACAGACTCTCCAGGCTGCTCTCCATGACCTGCCCGAAGTGGTGACACATACACCCCAAACCCTTCTGTTTATGCCTTCAGGTGGAACAGCACCTCCCGGAGAGGGAGGGAACACCCACCCTTCGCTCAGCGCTGCCAGCAGTAAGTGAAACGCTGAAGTGCAAACGTCTGTCTTGAGATAACCCAGTTTTTGGGTTTTGCCTCCAAGAGATGAACGTCTAGCCTTCGGTACGGTGTTTCAGCTAGTGGGATATGGAGGCCGGATGATGCCAGGGAATATAATAAAAATGAGAAAGTATTTCTAACCAACTGTTTCACACAACAGTCTATTGAAAGAGGATACAAAGTCTGACTCACTGTAATCTTCGTACATTTAATGGATTTTTCCACACTCCAGTTGGGCTCCATACCAACAGGAAGAAGGTTATTTTCCTCAGTGAAGATCATTAACAATTCATATGCAGCAGTTCCTACCATATGTGGCTCGTCAGCTGACTGCCTTGATCTGTTAACCAGTCTGGTGATGGGATTCTTCTAGCTTAAATAAGAGCACATTATTTTATACTTTTAATAATATTACAGAAAATGATACTGAAGTCATTTGCTGTGAAAGAAATGTTGCTTTTCTTCAGAAACATGGTTGTTTAGTCATCCTCTACCTAAACGTGTTGCTCACTTTTTTTCCCTTTCTCCTGGATGCTTGCGGGGGAAGAAAGAAATGTGGGAGGACATTTGCAAGACATAAAAAGCTTCAGAAGTTTCCAATTGGTACCATGCACTGAAAAAAGCTTCTTTCAATTGGCCAGAAAGTAAGACAAGAGAGAAAAGGGAGAAAATTTGTAGTAAAGAACAGTTTTCTCACTTCTATCCAATCACTGCTTTGTTCACCCAGAAAGGGGTGAAAAAGCCTCTTTCCATCAACATAGAAAAGGCTGGGTTTTAATCAAATACTTTAGAAAATTTAGATTCCAAAGCATTTTTCTACAAATCTCAGCGCTCTCTCTGCTGCGCTTCCTCCCTGCACTGAATCACCATTTTGGAAGTATCCATTTTCTAGTTAAATATGAGCAATTAGAGGAAACACAGCAAAAGAGGAAATCACGATTCCACATCAGCCTTATGCAAACTTAAAGTTACTGAAATAAAAAAATAAAAAAATATTATTGTGTGGAATGACAAAAAAAAATTATCTCTGCCACGTTTCTCCAAGTTCCTTCCATTCCATGCCCAATGCCAGACGAAGGTGCTCTCACCGGTAGACGCGACTCTGGTCAACAGTCCAGCAAAGGTGTACATTACCGATGGCAGCCACACACGCGCTGAAGTGTCTGCTGCATTCCTGCCTTCTGCCGATGCAGTACCGACTTCATCTTTTTCTGTGATACGTAGAAATTATAGTCACTTACTCAATGAAATGATATTTTAAATGTGCACTTCGACTCTGTTCATCTTAAGAGCCCCAGAGCAGTCTATATGTATCACACAAGCAAAATTTACTTTGTCAGGGAAATGAAAACCTCTGCAAAAGAAAGCACCAAGAGCAACCAATGCAGCCATGCGATAGGACAGTCTGGCCTAGACCAGATCTCCTTCCAGAAGTCAGTGATGGATCAAATATGAGCTCTGATTATGATGTGTACCCTCCGGGTTCCTCGGGCTACCCCACGAAACCTGTATCTGCTTCGGAAAGAAGGTAAGCAGAATTACTCCAAACCCAGTACTCAATGGTTTCCACACCGAAAGGAAAACACAAGAGTTCCTACACTGTGTAAAGATACTGCCAGGAAAGAAGTAAAGGAATTTTGGCCGTTTTCCTGTAACATTCAAACAGCCAGAAATACAAATGTTACAAGCGCAGCAAAGGGCCGTAAGGAACCATTCCAGCTCTGTTTGTTTTGAAGAGAAACTTGTTTTAAAGTAAAACTTAATCACGCACTCACGCGTAGAAAGAGAGGGGAAGGTCCAGCACAGGTGACCCCAGGGCTCTGCCCCTCGCGTCTCATGCAGCTCGGGGTGATTAACCCCCACGGCACGCTCAGCGCTCTTGGGTTGCCTGCAGGGGTTTCAAATACAGCTACAACGCTGAGATGTGACAGAGAGAATTTTCAGTTCAGTGCTGCTTTAGAGAAGGCAAACCGAGCTTAAGACTTTGGTACGTTATTAAGATTCTTCTTACTATGTTCAAGGGGTTGGTCAGTATGAAGAGATCAGTATGAAGTATTTTTCTGCCTTAGATACCAATAGGGCGCACCAATTATTTAGGCGTGGTGTTGTTCTAACACTTCACTGGCAGAGATGAATTAACTACCCGCGTTTCTCAGGGGTCATTCCCAGATGGCACCAAAATGAGCTTCAAAATAAAGATCTAGCAATTCTGACAATCCTGGGATGCTGAATATCATTATTATTTCAACAGTTAAGGATTTGTTTTATGGTAGAGTAATAACACAGCATACTGTCAGCACGATTAAATCAGCTTAGTGGTCACAGGAACGGGGAAGAAATCAAGTAAGATGCTCTCTCTGAAAGGAAAAGATGACTCAACAAAGACGGTAATTAAGAGTTATTTTGTAAATGGACTGGCTGATGCTTCCAAAGGCATCAAAAAGGCTTAAGTTACTTCAGATAAAATATTCTAGTAAATAAAAATGACACTGTTTCATTTATAAATCCTTTTCACCTCAATCTCATTTCTAATTAAAGTGAGTTTTATAATATATACACAAGAAAATCTCTTCTGGCCTTATTTGTGGAAAATTTAAAACCTTTTCCTCTTTTTAACAAAACAAATGAAAGAGATTTCTGTTCCAGTGAAAGAGTACTCATCTGTAAAATGTGTAGAACTTTTTTTTTTTTCCCCTTTTTCTCTGAGCACTAAAGTTTATTTGCAGCTTGACTGAATATTCATGAAACACTGAAGAAATTATTTCAGTGGGACAGCAGGAAGGAAATTAGGCCAGCACTGAGGGCTATCTTCCACAATATTTTCATGTATTTGAAATTTCCTTTCTGAGGGACTGATGCAGATACACTTTGAACCCATCTAGAATTGTCGTCCTTTGTCCCTAACACAGCTGAGCAGCTTCAGCTATAGAAGCCATCAATTTCTGAACAGGAATGAGTCACAGGGAAAGGCACAAGTCTATCTTGATCGTGCAAAGAAAAGCACGTTTAAGTAAGATATGATCAGCACTGTAAAAACGGAAGCATGTGAGCTAACACAGGCAATATTTTTACAGGTAGTTGACCTCCAGAAGGGAAGTGCCATCCTGAGCTCTCACGTTTGACACGCGCCTGATAACTGAGGGATGGTTTCTGAGTTGCCTAAAATTACAAAGCCTCCAAACCTTTATGCGATGTTGTTGCAGTATTTGCAAGATCTGATTCACCGATTCCAAGTGCAACCCCCTTCTGCTTCAGTTCACCAGCTGAAAACATATCCCCATGACAACCCGGGAGCCGCGGAGGAGAGCACAACAGCCGGGCTACTGCGCACGCTGCGGAGCCCTCCTCCAGAGCCAACACGCAGCAGCGTGTTTTCTCTCGCTGCTCGGGGGCCGATAGATGTGCATGTCACCCTGGATTAGAAAACTCAAATGAGAATGGCATTAGGTGCATGCCAACAATCTTAACACTCAGCTAACTTTCCAAGCTCAGCTGTGACAACACCATTTCTGCAATCCAATATATTGCTCGTGTGTGCGCAGGCTGGCAAGAAAGGTTATTTTGCAGCCCAAATGTCTGTCTCCTGCTTGAGCAATATCAGTGACCAACCCAAACTTGCGGTATGAACCCATTCTACTTCAGAGCAGGGTAACCGGTTTTCTCCTCCTTGACAGTATGCAAAAGAAGTCTGCTGATGGTAAGGTTTGAGCTGAACAAAACATTAGTTCTACAACTGAATTTGTCTAGATCAACACTTCAGACAGATTATATTAATTTCACCACTGAAAGCAAAATAATTATCTACATTTATCACAAATGACATCGAGCACTGTGTATCTCAGCAGTTGTATGCTAGTTCAATTCCTCTGCCTCTGTCTGTTACACAAGCTCCACTCTGCAGCTCCAGGTCATACGGGGAAAACCCAACCTGGTGCCCCTTTCAAGTCTATGTTATAACACAAGAGACGAGAGAAAAATACCTTGGGAAAAATCAGAAGAATCACCTGCTTTATTATTTTGTAGTAGTTTCACTTCATTCATTTCATAAACACGGTCTCATCAGCCACTTTGGGCAAGGAATAAACATGACTGGCAACAGAGTCAGCTGAGCATTGAAATGGTGCCTGGTTAAAATACGACTGTGACAAGCGCGAGGCAGTTGGCACCTGCGTGCACTGTTTCACCCTCACCAAATCCAGTAATTAACTCACATGGTGAAATCCCAGCTGAAAAGAACCAAGAGCAATAACCTCATTACCCTGAGGTCACGGTGACCTTCAATTCTTCTAAAGACTCCACAAATCCTGTTAAAACAGAGCCCCTTTATTACAAAATTATGATGAGCACATGACTCGCCACTTCTATTTCCTGACTACTGTGTCCAGAAATTGGTTCTGGAAAACACATCCTACCAACATGGTCTTCAGCGGCTGTCAGGCTCACAACTCGGCTCTTCCCAGAGAGCACAAAATCACGATCCAGAGTGTTCAGCTGGCATTTAGCATCAGCTGAGCAGAGACAAAGCTGTCGTTCAAGCACCGCACAGCTATCACTGCTTAGCTCTTAAAAAAATTCTTGGGTTTAAAACTAAAATACAAAAAAATTATTGGGTTTAAAACTAGAATGCAAGATTGAAACCTGGTATTTTTTACTCATCTGTCCTGGCAACTTCTCTAGCTTGTGTGCATCATACTTCCTATTATTTCTTAATTTGGCATTCTGTTGCTGAGTAAGTTCACAGCATTCATACCAATCGGTACGAATTATACAGTGTAATCAACGGCAACAACAGTCTCACTGGGAAATCAGGCTCTAGCTCTTCAGCATCTTCTATATGCCTTATCCTTTCCTTGTCCATACGCATCGCCGGTCACATGAGCCAAGCACGGAACGAGGACGCTTGGTGTGCCAAAGCCACTTGCCAGCACAGGAGGCTGCCCAAGCTGGTTACTGCGATTCAGCGTGACATTGCCATACCTGTGCTCTTCAGAGGCCTCGTAGGACACACCAGCTTAAAAACTGACAGGCATCTCAAGGCACCTCCCAGTAACCGGCACGCGGATGGCACCCACAGCCTACCTGCCACCTTCTGGGAGCTCCCCCAGCTTCAGGCCATCACTGGGACCTGCCGTCCACGCTCAGGGACAACCTCCGCGCCACCTGCCCCCAGCACCCTGCAGATCCCAGCCATCTCTTTGCCAAGCGGTTTCACAGTCTTTCTAGGAAGGATTTTAGGCCAAGTGCCAAAGCACACTTCTTTCCTTGCTTCTGCCTCGTGCCATCACCACAAGGACACGTGGGACAGCTGGAGACGGGGACCTACCATGGAGCAAGTACCTGTACCTGGGATTTCCCAGTGGACATTACAGCCTGTTGTGTTTGACAGGGAGGCAAAAAACAGGCCGAGAAGCCACCCATGGAGCCAGTGCAGCTCGACACAGCAGTGTGGAGCCACTGCCACCATCTCACATCGTGTGTTTGTCCCGTCCTGTCTCCTGCCATGGACTGAACAGGCTGTTTTGAATGCTGCGTTAAGTGCATTCCGGGTGAAAGTCTGATTTTTCAAGGCAGATTACACACAGGACAACTCACACTAATTACAGGTTCTGGGCACTAATCCATCAAGACAGGTGCAGAAACCCCAAGTTTACTGCTGCTTCGAGAGCTCTGCGACAGCAAGCCAGAGTCAGAGCCAGAGTCAGAGCGTGCTCCCAGCCCAGGGATACGAGCCCCGCTGCGTCCCAGCAAGAAGAGCGAAGCAGCAGGGTACAGCCAACACTCCCATGCCACTGCTGCTCAGAGCTGAGCTCAGACAGGAACGCTTCTGGCCCTGTGGCCTTCTTCATACTCTGCAGTTCATATATGCATTTTTTCACAGGAACAAGAGGCGAGCTTTATCACTGAAGTGACCAGTCTAAACACACAAGGTTTTTTAGAGAAAGTTTCTTTTAGCTCCTTTTACAGAGTCAAAATGGGCTAAACCAGCATCCCTACTAACGAGCGGCACTCATGTGCTGCAGCAGAAGTACCTTCCAACATCAACGACAAAAATGTTCCTCACGAGAGGCTGCTTAACAGTACACTCTACCAGGTAAAGCTTGGAGAACTCGTCTGAAAAGCTTACTGGGTTCTGCATCCCCATCACCTGCCCATGCACCGGCAGGAACAGTTAAAACTGAGAAGTCTTTTTGCACGCTGTCCTGCTTTTACCGAGACCGACAGACCCAACTGTACGGCCCTTCTTCTGCTTGAGTAAACACAGCTCCCTCCGAGGCCAAGAACTCTCATTTGCATCGTTAGGCAGAGGCACTGCTACTGAAGAAAGTAAGACACTGCTCTCCTCCAGCAGCTGAGCTCAGTGCCCTGTTCCCAGCCTTCGCCAGCTCAGAAAATACCACCAGTTTCAGGTCCCCAGCTGACTGCCAAGACAGACACACAACACAGCCGCTATTTTAAAGCCCAGGCGCGCATGAAGGTCTTGCGCGCTGCCTTCATCCATTCCTGCTGCTGAAACGCGTACAAGGTGGAGGACAACGGGCGTCTCCAGGGAAAGGCATGCAGCTAGGGTTGACTAATGCCTGTTTACACTGTGCCAAACAAATGCCAAACTCTCCCGTGTATCTCTATAATAAATCTCCCTCTTCCTCCGGTGTAATACATTCATAAATCCCAGAATCCTATCTTATTATCAGGGGGATCCAGCTCTTCCTCACCAAACCTTTTCGGGTGCTATTAACCAATCACTAGACACTTGGATGAATTCCCACGGGTATGGGAAAGGACAAAAACAGTTACCGGTGGGAGAAGATATTTCACAATCACTGAACCTCCTTCCTCTCCCTCCTGACTGACGGGTGAGACCTTGGAAGTACCTTCAGAAAACACAGAATGAGCACAAAACCCGAAGTGAAGGATTCTGACTGCAAGTCGCAGTTGGCACATTATAGCTTCCCATACACCCTCTTCTCAACCAGCCCTTTAACATGTTCTTAATTATGTAAATCATTTACATGATTAAGTTAAATTCTGTATGGTTTTTTCAACCCATCAGAATTAGCATTAACTTGAGAAATTCTGCTGTCACAATGATTTCATTCTGGTACTTTCAATTAAGGCAACCCCCTAAGCCTCTCTGGTTTCAGTAGCTTAGTATGATTCATCTAGGGCAAATTGGAGTGTCATTTGGAACCTAAAAGGCATTCTGAACCCTGCATTTTCAGTACTACTTCAACAGCATGGCTGGAAAGTGCAAACATACAAGTACAAGACAAACACAACCTCCAACCAGAAAGTCTAAACCTTATGCGACCACTACAATTCAGGCATAAACAATCCTCTGTGTTGCAGCATCTCTTATTCCAACCCTTTCTTTGCAGGGATTTATGAAACATTTCTTCATCCAAAACGTATTCCCCTACTCCTTTTCCACCTGACAGCGCCTAGCCCACCACAGCTGTAGAGTTTACACCAACCTTGCAAGTGCTCATAAAGTACCAATTATAATCGGGTGTGTTTGTTTTCCTCTGTTCCAGAACTCCCCACCTCATGTTTCAGGAGATGGGCCAGAAGCTCTTAAGAAGGACCTAGTTGTAAAGATCTACTTTACAACAGTCCCACTCACCACGGTCTTCAGTCATTTCTTGTGTTCAAGGAATGCCACCCCAGAGAACAACTGCAAATGCCTGAAAGACTGACTTAAAAGCATCTTGATAAACAAATACACCAATAGCCCTTAAATGATTTTGTTTGCCAATAAGTAAACGCATTTAGATTTCCAAAGCTGAAATGGAAAGATGCAAATGCTCATTAAAATCTAAAGGCACTATAATCAATCCAAGACGCAACACTACTTCAATTAGCATACTCTGGAGATCAAAAGGACAAATGGATCTAAGAACCCGCACTTATTGCGTAGCACGTTAAATTCAGCAGCTTGCGAGCCAAACACTGTGTGCCTTATTGATACAGATTTGTCCCACTGAAGTCGGTAACGGTATTTCTGTAATAAGGTAAAAATAACTGAGCTCTATGTTGAGAGATAACTCCATCCAGGGGAAAATATTTTTTCTTTAAATATCACATCAAAATGTAAATTAAGCAGTGGGCTGGTGCCTGCCATGCAGTCGAGATGAAGAGAACCGAGGCAGATTTCATTCGGAATGCCAAGAAGACAGGATGCCTTCTCTAGGTTTGGGAAAGCACAACACCGAAGTACCAGTATGACTTGGGCGGTGAGTAACTGGCACTTCAAGACAGTGTAGGCAGTGCAGATGCCACAGCAGTGTTCAGGAACATCCTTACGAGCACCCACCCAAACCAGCACCGTTCTTTTTGATGGCAGCAGCAGCATCAAGGCCTTACCTGTTCTCTGGGTCTCCTCCTATCCCTTACAAGGGCTCGGGAGGGTGCCTGTGACCCTGCCTCAGCTCCACAGCACACACTGCTGTGACAGTGGGGGGCTCTGAAAAGCTTCATTGAACTGGGGGGCTCTCAGAACATACGAACAGATTGGTGGGCGGCACAGCTACTGCAGGGCGAGTAGCCATCTTTGTCCCTTCCAGTCCCATCAGCACGCGTCCCCTGCAGCGACTGGCCACTGGCAGGTACCCTTTGGGATGACAGGGATAAAGAGCTTCTGCTGTATTCAGAGTGGTGGTGGTGTCCCCAGTCAGTCATTGCAATCAGCAGCGGAGAGCAGGGTGGCACTCTGGACAAAGAGCACCGGGTGCTCATTATATTGCTGCTTTATATTATACATACATATATATCTATATAGGTATCTCAATATATTGCTGCTTTACACATCTGTGATCCCGAGCCAGTCCCAAAGCAGACAGAGAATACCACTGCAGCGTGATGAGAACAACTTTGGTGTCCAGTGGGAGAGCTGTGCATTTGGTGAGTGGCACTCGGTTATTCCCTTCTCTATCTTCTGTGTTGAGATCCCCTGACCTACTGAAAGTCTGGCTACAGCTGAAGCAGTGATGGTACAGACAGTGTGGCCCATGTGGCCAAATAAACTAAAATCTTGGCTATGTCCAGGAATCCCTTTTTTAGCTCAGAAAGTGGAGGGGCAGGTCAATTAGCCCGTACAGAGCCATGGACTCTAGCTGTGGCTCAGGCCTTGTCCCTCTGTAGGGACCTTTAACTCAGTGCCTAAAGTTTCATACATTTCTGGGGCAACACACAAAGCATTTCCAGAGCAAGCCTGGTGAGTCTCAGGACAACGGCACTGAGGTCCAGACAAGGATGGTCTCTCTGGCCAGCGTAACAGTATGTAAACAGCTTGTAAGAAACTTCTGTTCCTGCCACAACAAAATACAACCCCAGAACCTGAAAGGGACGCAAAATTATTTTTCTATTGCATAAAGCCAAGGCTGCCCTCTTAGCATCACTAAGCAGTCAAAGACTGTTGGATGTGGGCCTGGAAGGGACATCAGACTGAAGCCCCTCTGGGTTGAGAGGAAGGGGTCCCCAGATATGCTGGCTGCAGTCCCTGTCCATGGCACTGCCAGCCCCCGCCGCGTGTACCTCGGGTAGCATCCTGGATGGGGGGGCCTTCCTAGCTGTGTGCTGACCAAAACAGCTCCCAGCAAGTTTGGAGCTGGCATTATGCTGGCTCTTGCCTTTTCCTTTTCTTTTCTGGACACGTTAGGAAGCCAGGAATGAAAGAACATACCTGGCAATGATCCCAGATGCAGGCAGCCATCAACAAATACTGTGGTGGTTGTTAGTTTCTCTTCTAGCAAACTTGTCAGAGAATCATCTGTGATGCATTCCTGCATCATACCTGTGCTTGTGATGCATCTATTCACAGACTGTCAGTCTGAAGTGGGATAGCTGAAAAATCTGTAAAGCAGCTTTTGGAATGGAAAGGCCCCCGAAGTCTGAAGTAAAAGGACTTATTCTGACTGTAACAAACAAATCTTATTCCAACTGGAACAAAGGAATCCATTCTTTCCCGCCTGAAAAGCCATATATTAAAAGAAAAAAAAAAAAAAATCCTTCTTTTCTACTTTGCTGTTATAAATACAGTACTTAAAATAACTTTAACTAAAATCCACTTACCAATTACTCGGATTTCTAGAATACATAAAAGTTCTAGTCAGAATTCGTGTCCCATTTTTCCATTGTTTGGCAGTAGAAAGAGTCCCTGATTCAATCCATCTGGGGCCTGATCAGAAACCTTATTAAAATCAATAGCAAGATTCTCTGGTTAGGATGTGTCAGTTTTGTCAAATGAATCCATCTCATTAATCTGGTTTCCACCCCTAGACAATGGATAGAGATGGGTACTCCTGCGCTACAATTCGCTTGACCCTCAGATGTCTCAAAAAAGGGACCAGATGAATTGTGTCCAAGAAAATACTGCATTTCTCCTTTGATTACATGTGGATCCTAGTATGATTCGACCAGAGGCAGACGCCCAAACTGCTATCTAAAGTTGATTCACAGCTGCAGTAGCTTTGACAGACTCTGCCCCAAGACTGCGCAGCCATTAGCCAAAACAAACCAACATTCTCCATTCAATTGCCAGGATCCCTCACAGCCGACCACCCTGCCGGCTGGTAGAATAAGAACTACACGTACTCTTTCAGCTCTACTGCTACGGCAGGGCTGAGCTCTCACAACCAGCTCGGAACCACAGCCCTCTGTGCTATGGGAAGGCTCTTTCATGTTCTGTATTAAAATAATATTTCAAAATGTTATACGGCTCAGAAATGCCAAACCAGAAATATTTTCTTTCAAACGCTGTTTTTTAAAGTGAAATTCTACATGGCATTTCCCTCTAACCTCTCAGAGTGAGAACAACTGGCCGAGTAGCAGAAAAGCATGAAAACCCCAGCTTGTGACGAACAACACTGTGGTCCCTTCGTTCATGTCATCTGGGTGATCCTACAGCAGAGCAGCACACGGGCAGGCTGCCTTCAGCAAGGGACGTTACCCCCCAGTTAAAACAGCCCGCCTACATTTTGCTCAGGGACTCCTCAGAACCTACACAACAAGCTCTCCTGGCTAGATCTGGGCTTTTTCTACATTTCCTAAAAAGTCACCTTTCTTCTGCTTGGTTGGTGAGAGCCCTACAGCGAAATGCTCTCATCTCCGTCTGAAATAAAGGTGCAAAACCATGCAGGATAAAACCTGGCACACAGCAGCAGTACAGCAGGCAGGAATGAATACCTGTGAAGAGCAGCTGAGGGACCTGGGGTTGTTCAGCCTGGAGAAAAGGAGGCTCAGGGGAGACCTTCTGGCTCTCCACAACTC
>JAAGNO010006402.1:135280-161866 GCA_033439905.1 Ceryle rudis | reverse complement strand
CCCTGTCCCTCTTGAACTGGGGAGACCAGAACTGAACACAATACTCCAGATGTGGTCTCACTAGGGCAGAGTAGAGGAGGAGGAGGAGGAGGAGGAGGAGAACCTCCCTCGACCTGCTGGACACACTTTGCTTTACGCACCCCAGGATACCATTGGTCTTCTTGGCCACAAGGACACATTGCTGTCCCATGGAGAACTTACTGTCCACCAGGGTGCCAAGGTCCCTCTCCACGGGGCTGCTTTCCAGTGAGTCTACCTCTAAGCTGTACCAGTACATGGTGGTGTTCCTCCCCAGGTGCAGGACTCTACACCTATCCTTCTTGAACTTCCTTAGGTTTGCCTCTGCCCAGCTCTCCAGTCTGTCCAGGTCACGCTGGATGGCAGCACAGCCTTCTGGTGTATCAGCCACTTTTGTATCATCAGCAAACTTGCTGAGGGTGCACTGCATCCCTTCATCCAGGTCACTGAGGAAGATGTTGAATAAGGCTGGACCCAGAACTGACCCCTGGGCAACACCACTACTTACAGGTTGCCAGCTGGACTCTGCACCACTGATCACAACCCTCTGAGCTCTATTACTCAGCCAGTTCTCAACCCATCTCACTGTCTGCTCTTCTAATCTGCACTTCCTGAGGGTGTTTTGGGAGACATTGTCAAAAGCCTTGCTGAAGTCAAGGTAGACAACATCCACTGCTCTCCCTGCATCTACCCATTCAGTCACACCGTCATAGAAGGTATCAGATTAGTCATAGAGATTATCTATCAGAATATGTCCATAGAAAGAAGTAAAAAAGAACAGGTAAAGGATTAGACAAATCAAATCTAGATTAGATTATGGTAACATCTTCATTGGAAATACATTCAAGTGAGATGTGCAGCTCATCAATCTCTTCCAGATCCTTATATGAGAACTCTTAAAATTATTATCAGTCTCAGTACTCCAGAGCTGTCCCAATTGTGGGTTACACACATAAATCTGCCAGGTTGGAGAGCCTGCTTTTGGATTTCCCACAACTGCTGGGACTGTGATCTTTGCTCTCTGGCAGCTGTGTCACCTTTCCCACAATATGCAGTACCCAACTGCTATAGACACAACCTGTCTTATCTTTTACTGAGCAGTACTAAGACCAGTGGCACAAATGACCTTTTAATTTCAGTAATGTAGAAAAGACTGCTCAACAGACACCTACAATTGAGACTTTTTTTATTCTTTAAAGGACATGAGCCCCTATATTCAGTAATATTGGAAAGGGGCACACATATATATTGAGAGGAACTAGGTTAGATCTAATGATCAGAGATAGGAACACTGAGCCTCTCAGGCCCTTTTATTACACCTCAGAAGTGAGCAGGTTGTAACAAGTGTATCATACCCTGAATGTGCTATAGCTGGGACAATGGTTCCTTAGATTACTGTTTTCTTTCCCTTATGATGGAAGCTGTACTGGATAAGAGGTTTTTGTCAGTTGGAGAGCAAATCATAGGGCTACTTTGTCAAACCTTGTAGCTAGGTATCTACTTCTATCACTGCCCCAGGTAGCTCAGATCCTACCCTCTACCTTTATTTTCCCTAAAGATACAAATTTTGTGTCTTTTCCTCCTACTATTCTTCACATTGCACATGTCTTTTCTTGTTTTATTTAAAACTAGTCAAGCTGTTATTCTGTAGCTGGGAGAAAAGAGATTTGATGAGACTCATCTATTGTTGAGACCATGATAACCTGGATCTTTCACTCTTCTTTTTCTCTCCCCAGTGAGCTGCAGTAATAAGAGCTCAGCAGCAATAAAAGCAATCGATATAGAGATGACATGGGCAATTACCAGCCTGGACAACTCGGAGGACTTCCAGTAAATAAATAAAAGACAAGATAAATAAGTTTTCTGAAGCCAAACTATTCTACCAATTCTACCAGATGCTTTTTCGGGGGGTGGGGGTGGGGGGCGGGGCATGGGAGTGGTGGTGGTGGTGAAATAAATCAAAGTCCAAAGCAGATGAAGAAGACTTCCATGAGGCCATGAGAAGTAGTATGCAAACTAAACTGGCACAACAGAAAGACAAGGATACAAAGACACAAAGACCAAACCTGAGTTTGCTCTAGCAAGTTCTCTGCACCATTATACTCCACTGACTACAGTGGTACAGTGGAAGAATCAGAATATTTTCAGAGGAACTAGTGTGGTGCCATAGCTGGGCTAGCATATGAACTAAGAAAAATGCTAATACAAAATCATAGGAGTACAGAGCAAAACACATATGTGATCTTATATTTATTATGGGAATTCAAAGATGACAAGAAGCAACCCTCTTGACAGTACTTTCTCACAAGAAACTGTGATTCACAAGATAGGTATACCATAGCAAAACCTTTAGCATGTTTCAGTCCCCATCTGCTGGGCAAAAATGTCTTGTCTGTTGGTAAATTCAACTGCTCAGCAAGCCAGAATAGAAAAGAGCCAGCCAGGCTGAGAGTTGCCCCAACATCTTACAGCTATTCTATCCACAGTACAAAGAAGTACCTTTAATCATCTGAGATAATTTCATAAGAAAATTAAATCAGGAAACCTAGTAAAGATGGGTAAATTCATACATGGCCATCAGATCTCTCTCCACATACAGCAGTCCTCAGATGTAGTAATAATCAAACTCATCTCTGGAGCAACTCCACTGAGGTTACTTCATATCCTCATTTGAGATACAGGTTTCAAGAGATTGAAGCAGATGGTCAGTAAATCAGTGACAGCTGGGAACACGCTTCAAGTTCCTAGTGTCACTGCTGTAGCCAACAGAGAATGCTGCTCTCCCAGCCAAGGAGATTACTGGTTCAGACCTCACCCCTAGGAAAATTATTTTCTAAAAAAGAGAAATGTGTTCCTTCCAGCAGCTAGTTACTCCTCTAGGACCCTTTGAGAGCTGGAGCTGAGGTATTCAACAGTGGCTGACAAACAAGTAGGTTTTCAGATCACTACTTGGTACTTAGAGCAAGAGGAGGTTATGTGTTGCCTCTTTGTCCAAGCTGTGCTACTCCCACTGCTGGAGTTAAAAGCCACCATTAACTTGGTATGTTTACAAACTTGCAGCCATACTAAGATATACCTTTAGGATGTATTAACATAGCCACTCCACTTCTCCTCTGTATTTCAACACCCACTCAGAAAGCCTGCAGCATCACAGGAAGCAACCCATCTACTTCAACACTTCCCTTTCCCTGGGGCCAAGACTAAATCCAATTCCTCAAGGGATGCTGGGAGGGACATCACCAAAGTTACAGCAGCACCCCAGGTTCTCCCATCACTCTTCAGGATGTTAATATAATCCTGGAGTAGCAGAAAGCTCAGTCCTATATTCATCATCTCACTAATGCTGTACTTCCACCAGTTGCTTAATGTAAAATAATGCTTATTGAAAGGAATTTTTAACTGCTCCCTTCTTGCACATTGGTTGACAGAAAAATTCTCCCAGATCAGGCTGCATTTGCTTTGCATGACTGGTTTCTTTTGCTTTCCCATCTCACTCTTTTTATTTATATAGACATTCCTTACTCCTTCAACTAATTACCTTCCCTTCTTTTACCCTCCCATCTCTGCCACAGTGTTTGAGAAATCTGAAGCCTCTCCTGTCAAAACCATGCCAGAGGCAGCAAACAAGAGGTCCCGAGACTGCAGTGCAGCACAGCAGAACTGCCTTTCATGTCTCACAAAACCATTTTGCCACATGGTACTCTGCATCAAAGAGCTCTATGCAAGTCTCCTGCACCCTCAAGAGGTTCAGCCCAAGCTCCAGCAGCAGCAGGCAGGTGGTCTGAAGAATGCCCGACTCTTAAGTACTTACTATAAGGCTAAGGGTGGGGGGAAGGAGCATAAATACTTCTTGTCTGTCAGTGATGATAGAAAAGGGAAAACAAGTGGCACCTGCTGCTAATGACAAATGATGAGCTCAGGTTCAGAAAGGCTCATTCACAGTTTAAGCAGATAGGATACATATGGGGTCTGAAATCCTGAGCCCAGGGATCTGGATGAAGGAAAAGAGGAAGATGCCTGTGGCAAAGCAGAGTGAGCTGCGGCCAGTGCTGCCTGTGATGGTTTCAGGACCTCCACCCTGGAATGTTTATTTCCCCTTATCTCACAACTTCCCTGAACTAAAATTCTGCCTACATACAAACACTGGATGCTCAGCTGTTGATAAGAAATCCCAGGGGTGTTTGAGACCTGTAAAGTTCAAGCAGCAGCGACTAAAAGTGCAGACTGTTACACTATTAATTGAATGTCAGAGGCTGGGTCAGGATTAATCTAGGACAACAGAGATAAGTGGCCCCTTAGCCACTGGAGTTCTAGTATTAACCTCCAAATATGTTTTTTCTTCCTGTTCATTAACATCCACATATGACCCTGACACTGATGGAGTCCCCAGCAGCCATCACTGCTTCTGTGAAAACACTGCGCCTATGTGCCTATGCTCTGCCAGGGGCAGAGGGCATCTGCTCCAAGGCAACTACTGCAACCAGTTTTGCAGCAACAACCCTTCTGCAGTAGCAACTGCACTTACTCACTCATTTGTCACTTTTTTAAAATGTGTGGCCATTAAACAGACAGCAGTGAGAAGGAAATACTACAACTCACTACCCACCAGCATTAGCTAGCAGCCCTAGGAGACTGTGCATCATTACATAGATCATCTCCAGTGCTTCTTTGAGACCATTCAATGGACAACAGTTCCTCATACCTATGTTCCTTCCCCTTTACTAAGGCAGTACTTCCCTTTTACACCTGAGGCAGAAGAAGCAGGAATACTCTTGAGGGTTTTTTTAGGAGCGAATCATAAAAGTGTAGCTTGCCAATTTAGGCTTAGGTTATCGACAGGAAGGTTGATGAATAGTCCTGGCCTGAGTGATAAACTTGGATATCAGAGAGTAAATCTAGTGGAAAAGAAAATCTATCTGTCATTCTTGGTCACAGCTGCAGAGCTTGAATTGACAACTGGAATTTATTTTCTTAATTCTGAGTAACTCAGAGCTCTCCTGTGACCCCTTGTATCACCCCTCCGGCCCCATGGATAATACACAGGTATGTTTCATTTTAAAGCAAAAAAATTCACCTTGGATCACCATCCCTCACAGTTTATGTTTTTATTCCTTCCAACCCCCCCTCCACCCCACCTCATCTACACTCCTCTCATGTATTGAGAGTGCCATGTGCATAATCTGCATCCTTTGGCTGAAGTCAGAGAGAAAGGCAGCTGAAGATGAATTCAGAAAACAGCCAAGCCTACTGACATTGTGCATGGGAAACTCCAAACCAAGTTGCACTTGAAGTCTGCACAAACATAGCTGGGTCACTGCAAGTTTTATTACAGTATGCATTGTAGGATTAGTCCCAGAGTATCTACTGACATCTTAAACCTGTAGCCCTCTGCTATGGGTGCATCTTGAATTACACTTGTTTATTAGTCTTAGACATTCATCCTTCAGTGGCAGGCACTTGTGGCAATAACTAAGCAGCCTAACTTCAGGCATCTGAAAAACAACAATCTAGCAAAACTGGGCAACAGCCAGGGATTTATGGACGCTCTAGGCTACAGTATCAACAACCTGCAAATACACTGCATTTTCTTTCACAACTCACTAGCTCATCCTCAAGACATTCGCTATAAAGACTACTTCAGATCAGATGTTGTGAATTAAGGTAACATTGACCCTACAGAGCATTAAAGATGAGTATGAGTAAATACCTGCAAGATTCATGCTATATACTGGCCTAGTATGAAAGTGGATTTTCTGTGGCTGTACTTACCTGTACCACTTAACCTAAAACTAAAGATCAGAATTGCTCTCTCACACAAGGAAGTTGGTGTCGTGTTAATTTTGCAACAGCAAACAATTTTGCAGTGTCATACAGAAGTGAGCATACGATGTAGGGAATGAATGACCAAACTATAAAGTATCAGTCAGAATAAAAGTACATGTTAAAGAACTAAAGTCCCAAATCCTTCCCGAAGAGTGGAATTTTCATCCGTAATAGTTTACAGTATAATTTAACTGTGAGTAACGACTGCAGGAATACTTGTTGGCTAGTAGTTAGGGCATGACTAAAACCAGAAGTAAAATCTTATAAAAAAGTTCTCTCATACATCAACATTAAACTTTTAGATAAATTAGCCAAGGAAATGAAGTGGTATAAGAAGTGCATCTTGAAGCAAATCATTCAACTGTCCTTATTTCTGAGAGTTTTCTTCACACCACAGAGTAACTGACCTGAAAGACAAGTTCCAGCACACTTAACATACTCCTGTGATGACAGAAATTTGCTCCTCAGCCCCATGTTAGAACTAGCCCAGAAGCAGCCTGTATGGACACTTCATCCTCAGAAACATTGTTTTACTTTACAGATACTCTCCCATTCTGCCATATAGCCTGCTAAAGTAGACAAGGCTGTTGCTTATTCTTTTACAGCAGGACCCTGCCACAATTATCCTGACGGGCAATTCTCCAGTCATGCACTAACTTTCAAAGTACTAGGCAAGTGGCTTGCCACCTTTTCCCAAGAGAGAAACTATTCTTTGCCATGCTGTAACTCTCTTCCCTTGTAACTACTGCTGTAAGCTTCCCCTGCCCTCCCTAACAATTTGTCTAACTGTGTACTAAAGATCCGAGGCCTATCTCTGCTATGACAGAGTCACACAAGCTTAGATCAAACTGCTGAGAAAGCTCGAAGAAAGACTGCAGAAAGACAGAAAAGGTAAAAACTACAGTGTGAAGTAATGGTAGCAAGACCAAATCATTTGTATCTCAAGGATTCAAAAGGGAAAACACCAACACAGAAAGCTAAGAAATACTGAAGAAAAAGTAATAAGCTAGACAGGCTTGTTACTCTAACTGGAGACCAGTCAAGAATATGTACTCAGAGCAAATATGCTAAACATCACCTTCCCCAGGCTGCTCCCTACAGTCCCTGGACTTTACTTACTCTGCTTCTAATGTACATTCAAGTATTTCCAGGAGATTGGGAACTCTTACAGCACCAGTGCCCAGACAGGTGTCCTACAAGGGAGGATACACAGTTGCCAAAAGAGTCACTTAAGTGTAGAAGTAATAACGAACTCATTATCTTCAAAAACCATTACCTATTTACTCTCATAATGACTGTTACCACCCCCGTGTCTCTGTGCACCCTGATGCA
This sequence comes from Ceryle rudis, assembly GCA_033439905.1. NCBI lineage: Eukaryota > Metazoa > Chordata > Aves > Coraciiformes > Cerylidae > Ceryle > Ceryle rudis. The sequence continues at coordinate 154,693 of JAAGNO010006402.1, read as the reverse complement.
CATGAAGCTCATGCTTATTATTAGGGTTCCATTGCATTACAGTGATATTGATAAAAATTAATAAAATTATCCATGTGGCTCAGATGAGTCAGTGCTGTCTCATCACAAATTTCCCAATAAAAATAAAGTTAGAGCATCTTCACTAAAACAAAAACTGGCATAGAAGGTATACTTCAAAGTGTCTAATAACTGTCCTGAATGTCTAGCCAAGTGTAGAAACCCAAATTTGCATAGTCTCCTAGATTGCACCAACTTGAGGTTTACTTTGGTTATATCCATCTTAATGTTTAAATTTCATTCTGTGCTTTCATCATTTTGTAAACACAATCTTGCCTTCCCCAATCACCTTCTACTTCTTCTGTTGACATCTGTATCTTCTAAAATGCTTCACTCCCAGCCTAAAGACCTGTTTGCTTCATACAACAATCCCCTCAATACTCATTTCCGTGAGCTGCTTTTAATGTTCCCCAACCTTTACAGACCTTTTCTATTTCAGCCATTTCTTTGTGATCAAACCTGAATCACCTAACCTTGTTCTAATTTTGCCACTAATTTATTTAATGATTTAAAAAGTAGAATTATGTGGGTGCCCTTTTATGGCCTCCATTCCTAGCACCTGGACTGAAACCTGACAAGGAAGTGGGAGAATGGAGTGCACTGGAGCATGTACCCTTAGAAGGAAGCATGCTCCAAGGCTTTTGCTGCAGAACACTACCATGAGGTATGAGGTAACAGAACAAAAGTCCTTGGATAAATCACAAATATATGAACCAGCATTAACCAGTTAATAATGACATTTCTGTAACATGTGGACAGGTTGATGGGAGGGTTGGGGGTGGAGCATGACAACATTAACAAACTGAAAATGCTGGTGACAGCAAGGAATAAGCAAATCTGTTCTGACACAGCAAGAATGGAGTTGAACTTCTGCCACATTAATAATAACTAGAAGAAGCTTAGCAATTGGATTTTCTTTCTCTCTCTCTCTTTTTTTTTTTTTTTTTTTTTTTTTGCTTGGGAGAAGGCAGGATATATAATATGGACAATATGACTGGTATTTGTTGCCTGTAGTCCTCTTGGAAAGACAGATAGATCTGCTGAAATAATAACAATTCCAGCTTTATGTCCCCAGAGACATAACAGTAAAAACAAAAATCAGAAGACACACTAAGAAGAGCCAAATATACGGGTCGCATAAGAGGCTGCACTGAAAAAATGTGTGTCTTCTCTCCCCTTTAATCAACCCCATCTTCCCTTCACCACTGAAGAACCTCATTAGTGTCCTGCCATCATAAATCTAGAGTTTGCCCCACTGAAGGGAAAAATCTTCAAAATCCCACTTCCTCCACAAATTTGGCTGTTTAGCATAAATCCACCCGTGCCCTCCTTTTGTATGAACCTAAATTCCATTCTTCAGCCCAGCCTTTAGTGCCTTCTGCAACAGGAATGATCAAGGGTCAGAACTGGCTAGGGGAAGAAAAAGGTGTATGAAAGAAAGGTGTTCGGAGCAGAGGAGAAGAGTTCTGCTACGGAGTGTTGGCTACTGCACTCTTCCTCTCTGCACTCCCCTGACTTGCACCCCCAGGACCAGCTGGTTCAGATGATGCAAAATGCCTTAGGACTCTTTGCATTTCAACAGCAGACAGATATTTATGCATTCACTTTAAACAAAGGCACCACTACACTAGGATGTGCCCTGAAATCAGAAGAGAAGTTAATTCCATCTTTGTAGGGAAAAAAAATAATAAATAAATCAAGCCTAGAGGCAAAGGAAGATTAAAAGAACCCCAAACAAATGAACAAAAAAACCCAAAAACAAAACAAAACAACAACAACAAAAAAAAACCAAAAACCAACCCCAAACACCTTAACCACACTATCACTTATAACAGAGATTTTGTATAAATTAAAAGGTATTTTGCTTTAGAAACACACTTTCCTGGTGCAAAAAGTATTTTTGCTTTCTAGATGAAATATGTTTACCGTTTTCCCCAGAAGCCTAAAAAATTGTAGAAGCCTTTTCTAAGCATCTCCGTATGTGAGCATTTTGTATTTCATGACACCAGAAACATAAGCCACAAAGAATTCAGGAGCCTGTAGATCTCCATGTCCCAAGTTCCCAACCAGGCAAACTGTCAAGAAATAATCATTATATCATATATCTGGGACCCTTTCAGGCAGTTTCTTTAAACTACCAGAAAAGAAGGGAAAAGAGATGGCAAGCAGGCAGCTGGTGGGTGCCATTCAGGAGGCCAGACAGGTTTCCATCCATTCACTTGATTTCTTTCAGTGGTTTCTCAAAAATAATACACTGGCTTTATTTTTCCTTTTTTAATTTTTCTTTTTTCCTCTTGTAGGAAATTTACATTTCCAATTAGAAAATTTTTGAGCCAGATCCAGTGTTCATTAATCAGTGTGTATTACTGACCACAGAGGACTAATACATCTGTGCATATAAAGACAGGCACTTCCTGCCCTGGAGCACTTCAATGTCCAAAAGAGTGGGCTACAATATTTCAGAGATGTATGTGTGGCACAGCCTCGGGCATACTGCACCTGCTGAAAGGGTTGAAGAACTGCTAAACATCTTTCTTCTGGAAAAAGCATTTGCTTTAATATGTGCTAATTCCAGGAAGGAGGCTGTGCTGTTCTTGTTTAGCTGTGTCTTTGCATTCGCAATGAACAAAAGGAAAGGATGGGGCAACTGCCTGTGTGTGCTTCAAAGAAAAATAAAACCCCAGTGAGCTTCCTATTACAGGGAGACACAGAGCAAGCCAAATGCAACAAGCTGAAACCCTGAGCTCTCTTCTCTACAGCAGGCTTGTTAGGCATTCCTGCCCAGACAACCAGGAAAGCCTTTGAAATAAAATTTAAAATTAAAAGCTTTCCCCAAAACATCTATCTTTCCTTCCAACAGTGTTATCCTATCTAGTTCAGAGAAATAGGATCCTACCCTCCCTACACATTTCCATGGTCTTAAATGGAACATAGCCCGGGCATCTGCTACACACAAATGGTCAGATATATTAAAGGCATTTGCATTTGGCATCTGAAGATGCCGATGAGTACACTGAGGGATTTTGAAATAATACATATGCACCTAATTAGAAATATTTAATTTCTATTCTGTGATCAGTTTCACTCAACATCAATCCTGGAATTCATAGCATGAGGTAAACTGAATTTTGTAAGTTCCCTCCCTTCCCAGCATGTGTTATGCTATCTCTGTTCACATAAACAGCACAGTAAAGATTAGCAAAAAATAGCACAGTCTGCCTCCAAATATGGTCTCACATCTCTTAACTTTATCAGCATCTAAAGATTATTACTAGTATGAGCCAATACGCAATGCTTTTAGTATAAAAGTAAGGCTTCGCACTAAAATGAAAGAGTGAATCAGCAAAAGAAGATGCAGCCTCCTCCCCATACTGAAGAGTAAAGTAACAGCCTTCTCTCTGGAGGTTTCATTAATGAATTTCTGTTTTAACTGATCTGCAGCCAATGCATGAGCTCCAAATGGGTCTCCTTTCTCTTCTTCTCTCTAGGTGATGCAGTGCAGGAAAAAGCTTTTAAATATGTCAGTGAACATAATGAACTTCAATTTCCCTTTGACAAGGGCAAAACTACAAACATACACTTCACTTCCAGACAATTAATTCATTTGTTTACACAATTTCTTTGCTTTGTTTTACTTTCATGATTTCACCCACACATATAGATGCTTCTTTAGGCTCTTTAACTCTAAAGTGTAGGATTAGCTTTTGACAACTCACCTTCTCTCAGGCACAGAGAAGTGAAACTACAATTGAGCTGTTAGCAGCAGGGTAAAGAAGCCTACGCAACTACCTTCAGGCTTACTGCTAATGCCCAGTGACAATGTTGAAGTGTTCATGTCCTTTCTCTAGATGACAGCCTTAGTGTTTGACCATTGTTAGCAAGGAGGACCCAGTTATGCCATTTGGAAAGTGTTTGTCCGCTTACCAGCATGAGAAGAAAAGCTTCGCAAACTGCTCCTGTTTGAAAAGACAACAACCTGACCATAAGAGATTAATGGGATTGACTTCAAGGGACAAAATTCTCCCGCACCAATGGGATGAAAAGCAGAAGGCATCAAAGTAGCCAGACAGAATCAGCAATCACCAGTGCTGCACACAAGTATATACAGCTTTGCCTCCCAACACTGTGCTCCCACTCCTGTGGAATAAGGAAGCCAAACTCAAAAGGACTGTGGAAAAGGGAAAAAGCACAGTGGTCTCAGTGAGGATTGAAGGATGGATAGATTTGAGATAGTTAATATAACTATTTTTTCTTGAAGGAAAAATGTTTCTTCTAGATAATGCTACAGATTAAATCCCTCTAGCAATATCAATACTGTGTACATTACCACGGTGGTGCATGTTTAATTTCATTTCTGCTGCTACAAATATAGGCCAATAAATTTGACAACACATCTGTTATTTACTTGCACTCAACACTGAAGCATATTCATGACATTTACTTTGCCAGTTTCAAATTTAACAGCTTTCCTTTTATTTATAACTACTTAGTGTTAGTGAAAAGTGCTCTGGTGACTTTCCATATACATGCAGTAAGTGCAGCACATTTAGCAACAGTTGATTCCCTTGGCTATGTACCATTACTATACACATTTCTGATTATATAGAGCTAAAACATTTGAAAGTGGTACAAGATCGTTGCAACCACTCAGCTTGAATATAAGTAGTAACTCTGTGCAGCCAAAACATGCTTGCAGTTGTCTCAACAGCCGAGACCCAGAAACTCATTTCAGTGTCCACTGAGTTGCTGACACACAGTAAGGTCCTTCACAGACTTTGACTTACAAAGAAGCTGTACCATGAAATACAGGCTCATTCCTACCCTCCTCATCCTTTCATTATCCTGTTATATTTTACTTTAACAGAAGATCTGAGTAAGGGCTCAAGAAGTTGTGACCACAGATAAAGAAAAAAAAAAAATCAAAAATATTACACAGCAGCTAGTTATGAGCAGGGTGATAGCTATGCAAGACAGAGGTGGGGAGTGCATCTAGGTCAAGGAAGACAATCTTAGCATAGGAGCACTGACAGAGATTAGTGCTTTGCAGACACTCATGCTGCTGACACAGAGGGAACCAGGGACTGGGACTATGAAGGGAGAGCACAGCTAATTGCCTTGCTCTTACATTGCTCCTGAGGTAACTTATCTGTCCCCCGTGGTTGTCAGTCTTCTGTTACCAGTGCCACAGATCCAGTATTACAATGGTTAAGGACATACAAGTTCATGAATAGAGTTAAATAAATTACAGAGGACTGAGGAGGAAGCTGAAAATTCTTAAAGCAGTAGTAAGAGTCCAGACAGGTGAAATTACAGCAGAAAGATGACGTCTCCTCTCTGACCTCCAGCCTGGCATTCTCTGCATTTTGATTGTACTACAACTGGAAAGGGTCTAGAGAAGGGCCACAAAGATGATGCAAGGACTGGGAAGCCTGCCATATGAGGAAAGACTGAAAGAAATGGGTTTGTTCAGCCTCGAGAAAAGAAAATTTAGACCTTATCACCATGTTCATTTAAAGGGCGGCTACAAAGAAGGTGAAGACCCCCTTTTTACAAGGAGTCACATGGGACTACAACTGGAAGCTGACCTTCACTGACATTTGAAAAAGCTATACAACTACTGCACATTCTTACAGAGTGGCCTTTTTTTGGTATGAATTGTAGTTAGTTGCAAAAAGCCTACTCCTTAAATAAAAGATCAAAAGGCATTAGAACAACTCAATAATTGTGCTATGCTTAATAACAACAAGGCCCTCAGCCCATTGTCAGACTTTACAGTTCCCTCAGACTCAAAGTATGGCCTGTTGCAACAAAATATGCTTGCAAATTGAAGATCTCACTACAATAATTTGCTTTTCTAAAATAAGGTGTATAAAGAACCAGGTACATCAATACACTTCATAACAGTAGCTTTAGTGCACATGCAGCATGGGGGCTTTTAGAACCTTTGCAGCTTTGCAGATGTAACAGCTTTGCAGAGAGAAAGAATAAACAGGGGGGGAATGAGGGGGAAACAAGTATTTACCTGTTGAATGGATATGGATGCAGCAGCTAAACTGTGTGTGGGTCTCTGTGGGGGAGTATGATGGGGGGAAATGGAATGGAACAAATATAAGATACTCCCTGCCCCCAATTTTTCTGTCCTGCTCTGATCAGGTACCTACTTCTCAACCTGGATAAACCTTGTAACCTCAGGTGGGGACACTCAGTTGGCTCCAGCCTTGTGTTTCCACTGTTAGCAGTAGGATTGCTGCTGCTCCAGGCCCTGATTCCACCAAGTTTTGAGACAACAGTGTCCTCCATCCCACCCTACAGTTTAGTGGCTATGCTGGTAATTCTGTCAGATTGATAACTGTCCTCTACAGTCTAAATTATGACTCTATCACTCTCATTTCACTTGCAGTCCTTGAATATGTTGCAGAACAGAAATTATATTTTCTGGCTACAGAAATTACATTTTCTCCATTGATTAACATTCTATCTCCTGCCCTAAAAAGAAAGCACAATGAATTGGAAATTTTTATTAATTAAAAAAGTAAATAAAAAATAAAATAAATAAATAAAAACTGGATGTCTTTGGCAAACACAGAGAACGTACTGCACAAGAAAAGGTGAAGAAAAATTTGTAAGTTTTGGTCATTAAATGATCGTAGAATCATAGAATACTAGGTTGGAAGGGACCTCAGGGATCATCTAATCCATCCTTTCTTGCCAAAAGCGGTCTAGACGAGATAGCCCAGCACCCTATCCGGCTGAATCTTAAGAGTCCAATGTAGGGGAATCTGCTACTTTCCTGGGGAGATTATTCCAACAGCTGATTGTTCAAGTTGTGAAGAGTTTCCTCTTGTGTCCAACTGGAAAGTCCCCAGGAGTAACTTGTACCTATTATCTTTTGTATTTTCCAGATGACTTTTTGTAAAAAAAGGAGTCTCCATCATCTTTGTAGCCACCCTTTAATATAGTGATAAGGTCTAAGCTGCCTTCTCTCAGGGCTGAACAAAACGAATTTTCTCAGCCTTTCCTCATATGGCAGTTTCCTGGTCCTTTGGTTATCTTTGTGGCACTTCTCTGAACTCTTTCCAGCCTGTCCACATCTTTTTTGTAGAGCAGGTACCAAAACTGAGCACAGTTTCAGGTATAGGCTGACAAGTACTGAGTAGAATAGGAAAACAAATTCTTTATCTCCACTGGTGATGCCCTTGTTGATGTGACCCATCATCCTATTGCTTTCTTTGCCACAGCAGTGCACTGTTCACTCATATTGAGCTTGCTGTCCACCAGAAGCCCCGGGTCCCTTTCTGGAGAGCTGCTCTCTACCTAGGCAAATCCCAGCCTATGCTGCACTCCATTTCCCATGTGCAGGACCTTATAGTTGTCCTTGTTCAACTACTTGTTAGCCCAGTCTTCCAGCCTATGCAGGTCTTGTCTGGATGGCTCTCCCAAGTGTTCCCCACTCCCCACTCAGTTTGGTACCATCAGAAAACCATCAGGGTACACTCAATCCCACAGTCCAGATTACTTATGAATATATTAAATAGTGTTGGGCCCAATATTGATCCCTGGGGGACCCAACTTGTGACAGGTTTCCAGTTTGAAAAAGAGCTATGAAAATAATCTCATAATGAATCTTCACTCCAAAACTGTATAAGTGAAAGCTATGCTAAAGTCACAGAATACCATAAAACCAGAAGATAGCCTTGCATACTGAGCACAGCTGAGTTAAAAGATTTTTCTCATCATGAGTACTCATCAGTACAATTGCAAGGCCATCACCACTACGATGCTGATGGTCAAATTTAAAGGGACAGAGCCATAACGCACTAGAGCCAAGCCTTTATCTTAAGGATGACATTGCTTCAAATGGATGAACCAGTTCTCAGAAAATATTGGTTCATATCAGTCCCATAGAGATGGCCTCCCAGGATAACAAGCCACCTTTGTAAGCCAATACTCTGTATTAAGAAAAAGTTTTCTAACAGTATATTCTGGTCTTGGGGCTTTTTTTTTTGGTGTAAATAATGCTGAGTGTCAGTTTCTGTTCAAGTTACTTCTACAGCTCTCAAATGGGCAAGGGGTTTGTTATGCTAGCCAGCACAGCAGAAGTCTGTTAATGGCCATAGATACTTTTGCTGCTCTTCCATTTGCATGATGGATCTCATTCTCCTTTCATCATACCATTCCATAGTAATGTGTAGTCAAGTAAATTTTGATTTAGATGGGTACAAACCAATGCCTCTACAAAACTACAGGTAGCTAGGAAAATATGTCATTAAAACAAACATTCTCCTTAATCATTGCTGTTTCAAAAAAACCTCTTCCTTCTTTCCAGAAGGATACCTTTTAAAGAGTTACATACATTGCATTGGAAACCACTGAATTTGTAATAAAGTGATGAGAAATCCTGTCTCTCATTTTTCCTCCTTTTCCACAAGAATTTTTTCTTTTCTTCCTTTGTTTTATGTAATTTCCTTCTCTTTTTCATTGCTAAAATGAAATTCCAACAGCCCATTTCTCATTGCTTTATACAACGGCAACCACTGCAGAAAAGCCTGTAAACCCCAGCATCAGTATGAGGGGAGGGGGAAAGCACCATTGCTTGTGCAGATAACATTTCAGACAAAGAGAAATTTGCTCCTTAGCTAACTGCCCATGAGCAATTTTCAAGAGGAGCTGAGGGAAGCTTGCAAGAAATGCACAAATACAAAGAGCAGTTTAAGACTCTGTCATGAGCTGCATGTCATTCACACACAAAGGGTTATTTTGTTTAAATAATCTATAATTTTTAATTTGCTTTTCAAACTCAAACCCATTTTTCAGTTAAAATTGGATTCTGGCATGATGGAAGCAGGCAGAGAGAGTATCACAGAGGGCATATGCAATCTGGTATCAGACATTACTACCAATTCAGCCTGTTTTCTGTGCCTTTCCAATCGTTCTACTCTGGTTGCCTTTAGCCACTCTCTGCAGTGAGCCAAAACAGTTTTACAAGTTTCTCTCAAGCTTAGTTTGCTGCTTACATATGTAGCTAGTCAAAAGCTTTCCTGAACAAATGTAACTATTTGCTTACAGTTTTAAAAATGCAACTATTTGTTTAAAGTGTTTATATCACAGATTATAAATTTAATTTTCTGGCAGTCATGCCTTCTTTAAACCAGATCTTTGAAACCAAAAAGTTCCTAGAGGCATTGTGTCATCCAATCCTTTTCTAGAAAGGTTTTCTGGGGTATTAGCAAAACCTTTTTCTTGGAGATAGCTGTAATTCACAGTTTGTTTCCTTCCCATAACACTCTGGTAAGATGCTCACTAAGCTTCAGTGAAAAAGGTATAAGGCAACTGAACTATGAACCAGCACCTTAAAGGCACAGGCCACTATACCCCATAGTATTTATGATATACTACAGAAACTACCTTCAGGACAGAAGAATTCTCTCATGATTATTAACTCCTAGACGCATAAATTTGACACAGTTTCTGTCAGTTCACAGCAGATTCTGTCTCTCCTAAGGCTCTAGAAGAGAGAGCAAACCAGAAAGACACAAGCTACTAGTAGTAGAAGTAACCAGCACTCTTCCCTTGAGCCTCATCTAATGCTGCTGGCAGAAGAGAGCATAGCCAGATTCTGTTCTCATTTTCACTGGTGTAAAGCCAGACTAAATCCTCTGATTTCACTGGAATCACTACAGGTTTACACGAGGCAAAACTCCAGGCCTATATCTCTAAATAACTACATTCAAGAGGCAAGGCATTTGGGGTATTTAAAGTTCACAAAATTAAGCAACAATGAGTGAGACTCTCAGTTTTACATGACAGATACTTTTAAGGCCATCCAAACATTCGCTCACAGAAATGGAACAAAGCTGGTTGAAGGTTTTTAGCAATATTAATATTTGACCAGTCCTATTTCTGCTATTCAGCAGGTAGCAGCCCAGTGCTAAGGCATGCTTATCTGTAGAACTGAAGACAACATTATCTCATTTCACTAAGGGCTCTTGACACTGTGCACAAAATAGCAGCCAAGTCAGGTCACTGACAAGCAGTATGACTGCAATGGTCAATTTAATTTCCAGAAGACTAATATTTGTGGTACCACGAGAGTATTTTAACAACAGTAGGTTACACAGCTCTTAGATCTTCTGTTAGGAATATGAGCTAGTCTTTAGATGAAAGATGCAAGTTAAATTATCTTTCTTTGCATTCCCAACAGGTATCTGTCACTGCCTGAAAAGACAAAGTCATATGCAACTGATAGACAGACTGTCTTCACTGTCCCATGTACATGAAACTACCACCTGTATTTGAGAGAAACTATAACTGATCCAAGTTCTCTGGCAGGTGCTCAGCCAATCAACGTAAAAGTGGACAGCCAGCAGAGATAAAGACTGATAATGACATTTAAAAGCTCTTCAGACATCAATAAAGTCTTAGGGAATTTTGAGAGACGCTCCCAAGAAGAATTTTGATTGTACAGCTGGAACTAGAGGATTCATTTAGGAAGAGGCTTCAGCTTTGGGAACCCGTGGGAGCTGGTGTGCCTTTAGGACCACGACTGGTCTTGTGGCTTTGCAGCTGAGTTCCCCGAGAGATTACAACTGCGGTTCCAATCTCTCCACAGGTTCTGGAGATGAGGCTGCACAATGTCCTATCACATGAAGAAATAACATTAATGGGAAGAGAAGAACATTAAGGACATTGATACCCTGTCCTAGTAACCCTAACAGAAAGATTCAGAGTCATTCTTAACAGGTTTGGGGTGATGCAGAACACATAAATAATTAGGTTCCTATGCCCTGACCTGTAAGCACACAGAAGCAATATACATGTACTAATTATCAAGATGCATGCTGGTGTCATGACTAATCAGAAATAAATGCAGCTACTTCTCAGCAATGTTTTCCTCAAGGAAAGATACTTGTATCAGGAAAGTAGAATAAGTTAATGTAGGCAGGTGTAAAACAAAACAGGAAATTTCACCCATCTTGCAATTTCTACAATAAGCATGAGATTCAGTCACTCTCAAAACCCCTCTCACAGCCATTAATCCAATTTATTTTCTTTTCCTATCCCATGCAAAGAGCTAGAAAAAAGCTGAGCTATGGCTAACCTCTTGCTCACTGACAGCAAAGTGTCACCATTTTGGATTCTCACAGTGAGCTTTGAACATACAGAATTTTACATCAGATAACATCCCACTTGATCTGATTTAATTCCCTAGTCAACTAACATAAGCATCACTTCTTCGTGGTAATTAAAAAAATTCCACCTACCCCCAGACCACTGCCTGGTCCTGCACTGAAATTTAGAATTGACAGCCTCTCTAATGATGGGCAAAAGTCTCAGTCAGTCCTCAACAATCTCAGCTTCAGCTTTTGATCTGCCTTGGCTAGATGGACGATACCTGAACCAAGACTATTTCATGAGACCTGTCCCTGGAAATACGACCTTACCCTCACCCTTTTTTCCTCACACATAATGTAAGTAGAATTTACGCTTACAAATACAGAGCATTCTCATTCTCTATCTCTCCACATGCACAAACATATTACACACATATTAATGAATAAATACACATATAAATGTGTGTACTGGTTTAATGAAAATCTCAAAAGCCATTTATGTGACAGGTATGGAAATGAGTCATGAAGATTGCTTCTCAGATGCTTTTCACTGATCAACAGAACAAAGCTCCAAAAAGGCCCAGGGAAAAAAAAAGCAGTTGTTAAGAATTGCTGAAGCGCTAAGGTTTCGCAAGTTAGACGTCAGTGCTGCCAAAATGTCCACATCTCCACAAAGGTGTTCCAGCTGAAAAACTGTGCGCATCCAGGGTTTTTCCCTTTTTCACGAGGCTACTTATCTGCACCTACCACTTATGAGAATATCAGGTGATTTCAGTGGTTTTTTTCCACATTGTTCTTTTTAAAGTATACATTATATGGGCTTCTACCTTTGACCAGCACATTGTGCTGCTGGCACAGCATGACTGCCTAAGTGACTCGTACCGGAGATCTGATGCTGATTTTACTGACACTGAAAGGGGAAACAGTAACACCTCAAGGGGCTGTATTTGGTATTGCACTGGTTAAGGCACAAACATTTGGGTTTATATCAAGCCTTTTCACCTCTAGATATTCCAAAGCATTTCACAAAATAGTAAATTCATAGTTTGAAGTGCGATGGCATCTGGACAAGGTGAGAAAGAAGCAGCCACTAAGTATTTGAAAAAAATATCTTGCTCAGTCTCAGGGGTAAAATCTGCTTTTTGTACAAGTTGCACCAACACCTGTTCTGATACAGGTTAAAGAACCAAGATTTATCTGGGTATGCCAAGTGCAACTATGTCATCTTTGGTTATGAAGTAATTGATATTGCAGTGCAACATCAGCAATGGGAACCAGAAGTCTCTCACTCACGAGCTTGTTACTGTCATCAAATATTTTGTGATTTTTTTGAAGATCTTAGTTAAGAAGAAACAGATAAAATTTCAGGCAACAGATTTCAAGAGAAAACGAGGAGAGAGAGCATTTTTTTTTTCATTATAGAAAGCCAGTAACAGCTGTGATCCCGCATATACCTACAGGTTTATAAAAAATACAGTCTGAGACTGGCCTTTGCTTGAGTGTCTAAAGAAAAGCAGAACAGAAAACAGTCTTATATTCCACTGAAAAATACAGTTGTTTATTGTAGTATTTGATTTAGGATTATGATAATGTCATATGAAAACTGGGACCATATAACTTGACCTTTGAGGCAGTCTGTTGACATGTATGATTTAAATCATGATGGATAATATATATATTCTGTATCATGCTACTGTCTAATGTTTTGTGCATATATAATCACAGAATCATTAAGGTTGGAAAAGACCTCCGAGATCTTCAAGTCCAACCGTCCAATGGTACTCTTTAGAGCCACAAAGTGTTAGAGTTATTTATTCCTGCATGATCTGGTTAAGGTTCCTCTTTCCCCAAAACAGTAAAGGTCAACATTTTCAGAGATGTCAGTTTTAATTCTTACCATATACCACTATTGTCATCATAGGCACTCATGACAGGTAGCAAAGATACAAAACATGGGTAGTGATGAGACTGCTGACATTTAGGACTGTAGGGTTTTCACAGACATTCTTTGACTTGGTATCTATAGCTGAACAAATTCACTGAGCCCAACTGCAGTTTCCTGTGGTTTGTAAGAAAAGTCAGAAGATGACCTTGATCCTGCTTGACACTAGTCTATGCTTTGTTTCAAGATTTCATATACCTCTGTAAGCAAAAAGACAAAATGCAGAATAAGGATAAAAGCTATCAGTTGATGAAATTCATCTGAATTTAAGGGTTCTTATTACAAAAGTTTAACAAGCCACTAACTTTTACAGTCTTCAGACAGCTGCAGATACAACACTCATCTCTGCTAGCACTTCATAGCCATCTATAATTCTGTCACAAAGATTATTTTCCTAATCTATCACTGTGACATGATCACATGTCACAGTCAGCCTAGCTTTGCACCGCTCTACATATCTGCCCTCCCTGCACTACATACATGGCCTGTCTTTATTTTCACAGGCTAGCCTGCCTAGTTTTTCTCTTACTGAGATCACTTCTGATCCACCAATTATCTATATTGTGTCAGCCTCCCCTCAAATTTCTATGCAGGCATTTTTCTGCTAGTCCTGTTCTTTATAATTGAGAGAAGCTCCCAATTAAATATACATGAAGTACTCTACTGCTTTCCTTCAATTTCCAGTTAAAATTCTTAATCGCTCATGAAGCATGAAGATCACCACTCACAGCTGCCTTACTGTTATTCCTGTCTTATTCCCTTCACCTGTTTATTAAGGTATATCTGTTGTATTTCTTATTTTCCTATGTTACTAATGTAACACTTTTAGTAGGATAAAACATGATTTTTTACACATAAATTCAGCTACTTAGAGAATACCTTGACACTCAGTTCTGAGTTCTGCAGCTCAATATCTTTTAATAGCTTTATTTCAAACCATTCTGCCAATGTTTTCTTCTGAATAAAGTAACAGGTAACAAGCACAGAAAGGTAAGCAAGAAACTACTAGAGTGAAAGAAAGCCACTAGACCACCATTTCTGATCTAACCAGACCTTCCCACCAACTGTGATAAGGGATAACTTCAAAGTACTAAATCGTCTTTCTCAAAGCCTGTAGCCACTGAGGTTAAGCATATTCAAGCTCCTCACAAGTGAATAGACACACACAGCACAGATGCCCTGTTCAGCACTTAAAACCTGAGAAACCTCATTTTTCTGCAAGCTAAGATTTGCCTCCACCCTCCTCTTTTGCAAGTGCATGTACGTGTAGCTAGCCATGCTACCAACAAGAAAAGCTGCATCCTCCACAAGCAATGAACTGTTCCTGAAACTGTTAGCACAATGTCTCCCTTGAGAGGTCTCTGAAGAGCTAACAGTTCACCATAACTTCCAAAACATTTCTCAAAGGTTTTTTTCCTAATTCCATTTAAAAGGTGAACTGTATGATAGGCAAAAAGGACAAATATCTTCTTCTACATTTGAATTTTTAGAACTCTTTTTTTGAGAAAAGTTTTCCCTTTATAGTTTCTTCTGTCTTAGAAAACAAGCAAATTGAGAAACATGCATCCAAGTTTTTATTTATGTATGTATTTAGTACATTTATATATATAAATAACCACCTTAAGATTGACTCAATTACTTAAAACTGAATGCCTCTGCTCTTAGCAGCTGGGGACTCAGTCAGGAACACAGAAACAAAAACATGCAGGGAAACAGTCTCTCTGCTGTTGCCTACATTTAATTACTCCTCACCACTCATCTATCATACTGCATAACTTCAGTACATAGTAAAAGACAATACTATCCTTAGGAGGCAACAAAACAAATCTCAAGGGTTTTAGTACAGGCTTTCAAACCCTCTCCAAGCAGATAAAAGGAGACTGGCTAGCTTTTCTGAATGACCCCTGTTATGTAAACATAATTTTCTTGGAAACCTTTTAGCATTAGTATTTCTCAGGCATGCAGCAGGGTGGTTTCAGATAAAGCACTGCAGTTCAGTGTTTACAGTGCCACTGTCTGACACCATAGGGCTCCTGGATTCCATATCTGGCTCTACCAACAATTCCCTGCATGGCTTCGCTTTAGATAGCTCACACCTACGAGATTCATTTGCTGCATCTGTAAAATAAATATAACAATAATAATGATTTAGATATTTCTCTATTGCTCTCTGTCAAGACATTTTTTGAGGATTATTGATTATTTTCGGCACACAGCCCAGTCCCCAGATTCATCCAGTAGAAGCGTGTCTCCCAGGGAAAAGCACTAAGTCGTGGAACTATGTGGTTTCCACGTGGACATTCTTGCCCAGATTGGATTTATGCCTTCTTTCACAGGCTCCAAAGCTGAACACCACCTCTTTTATTTTTGTAGTGAGGGAGTTTTCTCTTGAGAAAGCACCTGTACAAGCCAAAACTGCTGTGCTCTACCTTGCAAGCGATGTGCTGTGGAATCTAAGTTGCTTACCCCTCTGACTCATTTTGTACATATATATTGAATAGAAGCATTACTGTTTTGCTGACAGTATCTGCAAGGCTTAGGGTCAGAAAAATGTAGCTGTTCATTACCTCAAAGAACCTAAGAAATGCCAATACAACAAACACCCTCTTCCAGGGGTATAGTACCTCCTGAAAAAAGTGATGTGTGACTGTTTGCAAAGAAAGAGCTGGCCAGACTAACTCTAGATTAAAGCATTACCTTTTATCTGTTGCCAACTGCATATTTGAGGAAAGACTACTCATAACTGAGGTTAAAAGGAAGAATCCCTTTCTGAGTAAAAAAAACCAAACAAACAAACAAACCAAAAAAACAAAAAACAAAAAACCACTAAAGAACAAACCCTAAACCCTTAACAAGTAATAAATATAAGTAAAGGGAATAGTTTTAGGCCACATACTCATTGAGGCATACCACTGAAAGAAGACAGGCTGAAGAATGATAATCAGAAGGGATGAGACATTCATCATAGATGAACAATAGATGGGGTATAGTTCAAACTGCCATCAAGGCATGAATCGCTCAAAATAAGGAGAGTCACTATGTACCTATGGAACAAACTATTAAGCACTTGGAATTTCCCTTTAGTGTGGGGACCTCATGTTCTTTAACAGGAAAAGGCAGCATTACAGAACATTTGGCCAAGGTATGTGACTGAAAGCATCACTGCAGCATAGCAGAGACCTAAAATACTGCTCCTCTAGAAACAGTTCATGCACAGCATGCAGACTTTATTGCTGGCTAGGAACCCCCTCTAGGCTTAAATATATTTGCACACTTTGATACTACGACACAACTGTCAGTAGTAGCTGTCTTAACACTAAGTCCTAAATATTTATTCTATAAGTGGCAGTCACAGGGCTCATTGCAGGATAAGGTGATCAGTAAGGCAGGTAGAGATGCAACAAAGGACATAAAATTATGGGTCACATTTTTTGAAAAACCTGCCACAAAGCTTCTCAGGCTTCTATATATACGTCCCGGATAAAAACAACACTCTCAGTTTGGAAGTGCCAGAGGAACAGATATTTTCAAGACTGACTGCAAAAAAAAAGAATGCGTGATTATTAATCAAGGCTGGTTCTGGTAGTAGCAAGGATTGCTGGTGTTTATTCTTGTGGGGGGGCTTGGAAGCTTTTTTTGGTTTGGGGTTTTTTGGGGGGTGGGAGGAGGTTAGTTCCCAGAAAGCTTGGCTGCAAACTTCAGCTGAAAGATGGCAAGTCCACTTCATCGTGCTAGTACAACTAACCACAGGCTCGCATCTGCCTCCAAAACATGTGAATCCAGTTGCTACCTTCCATCATATTCTTTATTAATGATTTTTAAAGGAAAAAAGCACTACATCAGGAAACAATGGTAGTAGGATTCACTAGTAACAATTTAAAAATAAAAGCATGTTCCCATGATTTTAATGGTGTGGTGTTCAGTATCTGCCACTCCTCCAGTGTTAATTCTCCATGAATTTTAGGTACTGTTCAGTTAAAGATATACCAATTATTATAACTTTATCTTTTCAGCTCTACATAGAAATGCATAATTGTACCATGGAAGGGTTTTTGCTTTCTTTTTAGCTTTCCTCTCTCTTGAAAATACAGCTTATCTTTTTTTCACTTACTTTTAGTCTTTGTTAGATGGGAGAACTTCCTCTAACTGCTTCCTTTTTCTCTTATCCCTAATACCTGAGAGGCTATCTCACACAAAGAAATCCACAGTCAGAAAGCCCACGAGCAGGACTTTGAAGCTACAAGTTAGAATTAAAGACAAGGATTTAGAGCAGTTTACATAAAATATTTTTCTTCTATTGAAAATATATTTTTCCCGAGCTCTGCAGGCCTTCTCCCTGTAAATGTCACCCCACACACACACACACCTCTGCACATACACACTGTCACTCCTCCATAGCCTCCACATAACAGTCTCAGCCAGGTTTTAACTGCTCTTCCTTATTGAAGTGATTAATTCCAAATTCATCTCAGGAATAGATGCATTTGAGCCTTTTGAAATATATTTGGGCAGAAGAATGGTTTCCTTTTGGTTCCCTGCAGGTAAAATCTGCACCACAAAAAATCTGTCAAAGTTACCAATAGAAATTGCTTCCTGAAGTTTGAATGTCTAATGCAGCCATCCCCACAGCGGAAAAACAAAATGAAAACATACTGGAGCTGACAAAAGATCACAGCAAGAAACCCTACCTACCTATCCACACAACAATCTAGGTAATCAATATCTCTAAGTGTCTTTATAATTTATCACTTTACAGAAACTTGAACATATTCTTTCCCCCAAAGAGTTTGCCATTGTGTACAAACAGATGATCCTTTGAATGAAAGATTGAAGCATTGAACAGAAGTGATGTATACAACATAAAATGATCTGGTTATGGCTGTAGTCAGACTTTACACCTGTATGTAGTGTTACAATATCCATAGTGGTACAGGGGAAAAAAAGGCTAGAAGAAATTCACCATACTATCCACCAACCAACAACATAGGATGGCTTTCTCAAATACTTTTCAGGTATTCATTACCTGACCCATTTTCTCTCCTTTCTCTCCTTCTCTTCTTTCATATATGCTATCTATCTTTGAAACTCCAATGTTGTGTGCATGCATGCACACAAGCCAGCACAGACAAGTGAAAGGACAAAGGTTTTCCGGGCAAACTGAGTAGTCCTATCCCTTTAGACTAATAGAATATTCACAATTATGGAATTAATAAAACTCAGGCTACAGATTGAGTGCCTTGTAGCATCCAGCAGAGAGTAGTCTAAATTCTGTCAAAGGCATCTAAATAGAAGTGTCAAACATACGTGTTTATGTGATGTATATGGGTTTACACAAAACTGCACACCCCCCAGCAAACTCCAGCCAAAGCTACTCATTGCTCTTTGGCTGAGATGCTTGGATCCAGGATAATGGAGATACTTTGTGGCCTGTTCACTGACTCTATGTATTTCTAACATGGATTTCTGGTATATTTCCGAATAGCTTCAGTCATTTATTAACACCATGAACTGGGATATGCAGATATTTTTCTCTATAGTCCCCTGGAAAGCAAGGGGCACAAACTCGCATAAAGTAAGATCCAACAAATTAAGTCAATGCAATATAAAAATCCATATTAAATAAAAACTGCAACATAAGAGCAAAAGAAAAAAACCCAACCAATTGTCAGACACTGAAATTATTGTTATTGAAAAGAACAATTACACAACCTCAAGGAATAACCTAGCACTTTAGCTTCAAAAATATTTAACTAACCTCAGAACACCTGTAAATACGTCACTGCAAAAGCTTCATTAACTACCTCTTGCAACCTCTCTGCCTCCTTTTGTAACACTGCTAATTAGCAATGTGAAGAAATATACCCCTGCCTTTTTGTTATTATGCTGTTCAACCTGCCTGATTTATTTGATAGCATAATCCAGTGTTTAACATGTGACAAATGTTTCTGCAAGATCATATTATGATGTAAAACAGTATTACCAACAACCTCTGAATGAGGACTACATTAATGAAGACTACTCAGAGACTGAATAGAGGGTAAGTTGTATAAAACCAAGAGAACCTTTTACTACCTTAAAGACTATTACAGAGGGGAGTTCTTCCTAATAAAGGTGCTTAAGATGTCCCATTAAAATAACTTATTTCAAGCTATTACAATAGCAAAATTAAGAATGTTTAGGTTGAAGTTTCCAATATCAGCCATCTGCCTTAAGTTCATAGAATCATAGAATGTTAGGGGTTGGAAGGGACCTCTAAAGATCATTGAGTCCAAACCCTCTGCCAAGGCAGAATCACCTAGGGCA
>JAAGNO010006402.1:82958-135180 GCA_033439905.1 Ceryle rudis | reverse complement strand
TGTGAGAGTGACAGAGCCCTGGAACAGGCTGCCCGGAGAGGTTGTGGAGTCTCCTTCCCTAGAGACTTTCAAGACCCACCTAGACACATGCCTGTGTGGCAGGCCCTGGGTGTTCCTGTGCTGGCAGGGGGGTTAGACTCAATGATCTCCAGAGGTCCCTTCCAACCTCTACCATTCTATAATTCTGTGATAACTCATATGTCACCAGGCCACTTAATTTCCTCTTTGCAGGACAAAGTCAGGTGAGTGTGAGTCCTACATTAAGCAAAGTTTTGCTAAAACTACCAAAGGCATCCCTTTAGCCAAGACATTTTGTCCAAGACTGTCCTTCCACATTTTCACTCCAACCTGCATGGACAGCAGGAATTTTGTTCTAGTGCACTTTTTATCTGCTCAGCCATTTGACTGAATATGATTGACCTTACTACAACCCATGGAGAGTAACAAGATTCAAAAGGAAACCACTGTGACAGGGAAATGGCTCAATTATGCTGAGCCTAACTTTTTCCCTGGCAAAACAGATTCAAAGCATAACACATCAAGACACAGAAGGAAGAAGGCACCCAGTGATTGCTGTCGAAGGAGGAAAATAAAACAATGGCAATTATTTTAATCATCTTCTAAGTGGTGGCAATAATGTTTCCTACAATTGCAAAGAGAAGCACAAATGTCAACAGTTACAACGAGGCTTTCTTTCTGAATGGAGCCTGAATCAGCTTTTCATTTAGGCTATTGAAGCATCAACTCTTTCCCATTAAACTATACTTGGGTCAGTCTGCTTTGGTCACATTCATCTTAGACTGAAGATGAAAGTGATAATTACTGTAACCCACTTTCCTGGGGTGAATTTGTTCCAATTTATTGATACTATTTCATCATATATGTTTCCTCATATTTTCCTACTGTTGCTACAATGATGATTGTTGTTGAAGTAGGTTTTCTGGTCTCCTATCCATGGAGTTTTAAACATAACAGAGATTTATTTATACCAATATAATAAGATATAACAACAGGATCATTTTTAAACAAATATAGAAACAGTCCAGTAAGAGTAAATGACAGATGGCATGGCAATTACTAGTTCTTTTGTCCGTATTTTCAGTGGCACCTAGTGAGCAACAACCAAGTTGGCACTAGACCTTGTACTACTCTGCCTCTACTCAGGGTGTGTGTACTGGGTAGGAATAGGGGTCTTCTCTCTAAAATCTCACAATCTGAAACTGGCACGGAAGCTAGTTTGGGGAATACTCAGCAGAAGAATAAAATGTAGCATCAAGGAAGAATGTAACTCTGCAATAATCTGCCTCAGGCTGGACACCAGAGCTTCACTGAAGCACAATATAAGTGCTCCAGGCGCTCTCATGTCACATATACGGCTATTCCATAAAGGATTCCAGGATGAATAAATATCCTCCCTTCTATCATTTATAAAACTGTAGTGGCATTACAAGTGGACTGATGCAAAAAGCTGATCTATTACAAGTGTATGTAATGAAGTTGGCACACAACAGTGCATTTTAAAAAGGGATCATATCATTCTACCAGTACTGTGTGTAACCTGCTCTGGAGTTCCCAGCGCATCTCTTCCTATTTCATTTCAACAGGTCAGTGTATCTCACCCTGAATGCTTGACCTGAAAATGTAGACATGTTTCAGATGAAACAGAAGGTTAATTACAAAGGCTGACGCTACTAATGAAGGAGATCAATTATTAAACAGTTGGTCCACTATTCTCTTTTTCCCTATTCAGAAGTATTCATAAGCCAGTGGCAGGTTTTTAGGGCTGATGACATCTCTTAACAACTGTGTTACTCTGGTCGTATGATTAGACCCCACAAGCAAAGTAAGAAAACATCGAACACATTTTTAGACAAGTGACTTCTAAAGAAGAAAATTCAAGGTGATGGAAGACAAAGTGAAACTGCTTCCCACCTCCAAAACCTTCCTGACCACTACACTGCAGTGGGCTCTGGTCTTACACCTAAGTCACTGAGTGTTTCTGGTAATGAAGCATTGAACTGTAAGGCACAGAAAGGTTTTATGTAAAGTCTGCATTTTTTATAAAGAAACGTTGTAGCAACACCTGATAAGTTTTAAATATAACCATCAAAGCAATGCATGCATCCTAAGACATAAAGGACCTGCCAGGTGTTTGCCACAGACAGGTATCTTTGAATAATCATAGCCAACTTTGGAAGATGTCAGAATATTAGCAGGAAAAATGATCTTCAGAAAAGGAAAGCAGAGCTTCCATTAATTGTCCTCATATATGTGAAATTTATTTTCCTTGCAAAATAAATCCATCACTGAAGAAAAATGTTTAATTAAGAAATACTAATAGAAACATATCTTTTCAACAATTTATATTAAGATTTTATTACCACATTAAAGATGAAAGCCTACTCAGTTATGAAATCATCACTTATACAAAGTGGCAAAATCCTCATCACTTGTTAACTGTAAAGTACGGGAAAAAGATATAGGAAATGCAAAACGCAATCTGTTTTGAGAGGAAATGATGACAGTCTTGTTTTTTTCTTCCTGCTCCAACATTCTTCACTACTGCTGGATAAGGTGCTTTTCATCTTATTCAGGTTATTGTTTGCAACATTACAGTTACATTTTCAGCTCTAACTTGAATGACTATTAGTTTATTATGTAACATTACATACTGTAGTTGCTACTTTCCAATAAATCTGTATATGATACTGTCATGAATTGGCAAATGACATCACATTCCTCCCTCTTGAGGTCATTACAAATAATCTAAGCCTACCTAATCAAAAAACCCTATTGAACGGGCATTATAAAACTTTATACCTCAGAAAAATTTCTGTTTCTTTTTGTATCAGAAATCTAGAGAACAAATTTTATCTTTAAAAATACTCTGCACACTCTAATCTTCAGCTTTTATCCTCGGGAGACAACTTTCCCTGAGGTAATTCCACTGCTTGATTGTTCAGTGTAGCCTGGAGACCATTGTCCAAGGGAAAGGCTTAGAGAAATTTTACAGAAGCTATCCAACTGTCATATTAATCTTACGTCCCTTTTTATCCTACATTCCCCTTTGAATAAGTTTTTGCTTGCATATACTTTTCTGCTGACCTTTGGCACTGTTTTACACCTTAATTCCTCCTTGTATAAAGTTTCAGGACCATTTTAGATACTAACTTGACATTTCTTGGCAGATCTTTGAGAAATGTCCATTTCATTGTCATTCCAAATGGAACGTAGTGTCCTCTCACCCCCATATTTTGAAGACCATACTTCTTTCACCTATACTAATTCATACTTTTCCTCAGTTTGGCACCCCTTCTTCAATCATTCCATGCCATGT
Source organism: Ceryle rudis (assembly GCA_033439905.1). Classification (NCBI taxonomy): domain Eukaryota; kingdom Metazoa; phylum Chordata; class Aves; order Coraciiformes; family Cerylidae; genus Ceryle; species Ceryle rudis. The sequence continues at coordinate 131,843 of JAAGNO010006402.1, read as the reverse complement.
TAATGAGCTCCCAAGGTCTGATGGAATCCCCCATCACTCCAAACATGCAGACAGAAACTGACAATATGTTTGCATACACAGTTCTAGGAAGAGTACACTACATTCAGGAGCATGGGCTAGTATGATATGGTATGCTTCTTCATATGCTCTTATCCCTGTTTAGCTAATTCTGTCAGTCAAACATAAAGGACATAAGTGACAAAAAGAATTCAACAACAAAAACTACCAGAGTTGTTAGTGAGACATCGTCATTACAAACCTTCAGACCTAATATTGATCTTGGGGAACATACTCAAAAGAATAGTCTGTTTCTATCAAAAATAATCAATGTGCTTTCAGAAAAGTCAGACAACAGAGTTGTTTGTAATAGTACAATAAAGCATCCTTTTACCTTCAAACAGTCCCTCCATCCTTTGAAAATTAATTCCAGGTCCTGTGAGGGTTTTTAGATTCTTTTAGACCACTGAATGAGTACAGTTTTGTTCTATGGCTTTGTCTAAATTTGCCTGAAATCTAAGAATCAGTTTACTGCTCATCCTTATAACCATGTATTTCCAAGCATGCCACCCATACTCTGTTAACAAACAAATGTCCCTTCTGACATGGGAAGGGAGGCAGGATACACAGATCATAAGAAACATCATAAACCTTGCCAGCATGAGATACAGTGATGAACTTTTGAAGACTAAATTTACTGTCTTTAAGGCAGACACCTTTAGGATTCTTGACCTATTTCCATCCTCATTTTAAAAGAGGTTCTTTTAGATTCAAAGTACTCTTTAGTGTCAAATTTAGCCATGCCATACAGGGCAGTCTTAGGTTTACCAACAAAAGAATTAAAGGAGTTTTACCCTCCCATTTGCACAAAACTTTACTGCTAATGCTTGGTAGTGGTTTGCACCTGTCTGGCAGTCAAACCCCCACCCAGCTGCTTGCTCACTCTTCTTCCTAGTTTGTCCTCCCTTCTGCTGAAGGGAACAGGAGTGAGAAAGGCTCATGGGTCAAGACAAAGACAGGGAGATCACTTACCAGCTACAGTTGCAAGCAAAAAAGATTCACCTTGGGGAAATTAATTTATTACTAGTTAATATATATTTATTTACCAATTTGATTAGCATGAAACAAAAAGATAAACATTAAAACATAGGCAAAATACTTCTCATCCCCTTTCCCAGGCTGATCTTCATTCCTTCACTGCGGACTCCTCTCCTCCCCTCTTGCTATCACCACAAGTTACAGTCGGTCCCCTCAGTGAGGCAACAAATGCACAAGGGGTGGAGGAGGAGAGTTACAGTCAGCACACAGTGTTTTCTCTCTACTGCTCCTTCCTTCTTACACTTTTCCTCTACTGCAGCATGAGCTCTCCAGAGGTCAGCTCCTTTGGGAATATCCATCTGCTCCAGCATGCAGTCTTGCACAGACTGTAATGGATATCTGCTCTGCCGTGAAGCACCTCCTTCTCTCACCTGTTTATCATGTGTGTTCCCCCCCCCCGCTTGGCCTTTTCTGCCCTTTCTTCAATATGCTTTCACAGACACTAGACATCACACTTGATAAAGACAGAAAGCAAAAATTCCACCAGAGATCACAGCCCTGCAGATGAATTCATCTTGCCCCCTATTTACCTGGTTTCAGGAACTTGTTATCTATTCCAGTAGGCAGGAAACACCAAAAAAAAAAAATTGTTCTAGTTGCAATGCAGTCCAAAAACTACATCACGTTAAAAATTAATGACTTCTTAAAAAGCACTGAACAATACTCAGCAGCTAAAGCTTTGAGCTCTTTGACTAGCTCAAATGCATTCTTAGGACTTGGCTTCTCCTGGGTGATGAGCGACCTCCCAACCCCTAAACCATTTACTGTATCAGCAGTTCTGGGAAAGGAGCAGCACAACTCATCCTCCCAGGAAATGGGTGGCTTTTGACACAGGAGTGCAAATGTGAAAGACAAAAAGCTTCTGTAAGAAGGTAAATTAACTTTATTCAGTGCCCAAGGAATCAGCAATTATCCAGTGACTATGATCAGTGGTGAGTGCCACCTTCATGGTTAGCTCCAAATTAAGAGCTTCTTTCAGCAAGCAGTGGGGAACACGCATCATGAGCCAAATTCTAGCACAACTCCATGAATGTTAATGAAGGGATTATGCACTCATAATACCGACATGGAAATAAAAAATTTGCCTCAACAATAACAACCATGAGACATATTTAAAAGTCATTTAAAAACTAGAATTTGCCACTTTTGCTCAAGACGATGTTTTATTCAAAGAAAGGAATAATTAGACTCAGGCACCATGTACATCTCACTGCAGAATATCAAGAAGTCTACTGGATTTTCATTACTTTGGTCATAGTGATGTGTGTCAGATTAAGGCCAGGATTTATGTGAAGAACAATACTGAAAACAGTATGCAATATGTAAATGAAGTGGACAACAGAGCTCACATTTCTTCTTTTGCCTTTTACTGCATTTTTAAAGGCAAAATACTCATTCTCTGTGCCTCTATAAAGCTCTCGTTTTCCTAGACATTACTTCTTTTCATAGCCAGCTTTGCAAACTAAGTTTTTATTTAGGAAATTAGCTTAATTTGCTAACAAATAGCCCTTAGGAGTGGGGGGCAGGATAGGAGTTGGGAAAGCAGGAAACACATTGTGCTACTGATAAGAGATGTTAAGACATGGCCAAAGTAGATCAATACTGGGTGCAGTGATCCAAAATTGTGTGCAACAAGGTATCACTCTCTGTCCCCAAAGAGTAGCGATCATCCTTCAGTGCAGCTGCTCACACTACAAGTGATGTCTTTTCAATTATCTCAAAGGCCAGATGTAATATTCTTTATTCACAAGTTCACAAGCCCATTAATAAGCATCTTGGGAATCACTGCAAGGCTCCAGACTATGTATCACATGATGTCCTCTCTGATACAGGTTTTATAAACTGAGGCAACATGTCATCTAATGTGTCAAAATGCTCATTTCCTGCACTGACAATAGGAAATTAGAGGACAGCTCCTCTTCTTTCTAACCCAGCTTTATCATTTAATACCAGCTGCCACCGAAAGCTGGAAAAATACGAGTGTTCAGATAAAAAGAGTTACGTATACCAAGTGTTGAATTTATGAACACCACACTGGAAGGGAACTTAAAGCCTCTGGTTGAGAATGCATCCTTTAAAATGATCACACTACTGCTGTAAAAGGATTTTGAAACAAATGTAATTTGATGACATTCGTGTACAGACGCACTGAGCTGGGTCTACACAGCCAACCAAGCTCAGAACAAAATGTATGGTACAAAGATACCCAATGCAGCTTGCAAAGACCCGACTTGGGTCTACAACAAAGTAGCAAAGCTTATCTGGTGCTGCAGCTTAGTGAATAAATGCTCCCGAACGCAGCTGAACATTCAAGTGAGAAGCAGTGAAACCTGTCTGCAGCTGCAAGTTGTGGACTTGTACGTTTGAGTTTGCGTTAGCCTAGGATAGCTTCATGATGTCCCATTGTGCTACACAGATAGCTGTTTGTGAACACAGGCAATGCAATTCTCCCTAAATGCAGCTGACAAACATCAAAACCAGAGGTGAGACAAAGGCCAATACTGGCACAAAACAAATGGAGGTTAAACTGACATATATGAATGCATACAGATTGAAAAATAAGTTAAACTTCAAAATTGTAGGGAAAATTTTATTTTAGGACAGCATTTCAAGAAAAACAGCAGAAGCTGGTAGATAGATCTGATACAGCTAGAAAAGTGGAAGCAATTACCTATGAGGTTAGGAGATTTCATGACCTAGATAGTCCCTTCCCTGTCCTGTTCCAAAATTCAGATGCACAGACAGCAACCCTGAAAACCTCATCCATTTGTGAAGCTCCAAAACTAGTGATTTTTCCCATCAGAAAGCTAGTACATTTGTTACACAGGAAACAAATTCTGAACAGAAGACAAACCAATGAAGATTTTTAAATTGGTTTCAAACAAAACTGTTTTCTAACATGTAAGGTAGTCTGAACTATATGCCTTTTCCCAACAGACTCCAATCAAAATGAAGTTAATCTCATTTGAAAAAATGAAGGTAATTAACAGCAACCATTGTAGGACAATTACATTTAATTTTGCTCCCTGCAAGTTACGATTTAAAGAAATATAAATGAGAAAACACAGAATCACAGAGTCTTCTTCCCCTCTACACAGAAACACAGAGAAGACAAGAATATGATACAGTGGCACAACAGTAAGAACTACACTTCTGCATTAAAAGAAACAGAGAAGACTCACAAATCTATGGATGTATGTTTTTCACCATAATAAATACAAAAAGAATATTATCCAGTCTCACAATTGGACAGAATCAAAACAATTAGATTTTAACACATCACAAGAAAATCATTTCAGTTTAACAGAACAATGGACTAAATTTCTCCTGTAAAAACCTTCTGGAACTGTAAGGGTGCAAAATCAAGCCTTAGCAGTGACTGAATGCAATAGTTCTATAAAACTGTTACCTGCAGAAAGGTGCTGACAGTCCCACACTCCCCAGGATGTAGGATGCTGCAGAGTAGAACCTTACACGCTCAACGTGATCAGATTTCCCTCTTGAAATGACCCTTCCTGCCCAGCTCTTCAGTACACTGGTAAAACACCACACAGAAAACAGCACCCAAAGGGAATCCCTTACCTCTCCTTAACACTCCCCTATCTGCATAGCTTAAATACCTTTCAGCAAGTCCCAGGTTTTTTCCACGTGTTGCCCAGTTCACTATACGAGCAAATCCACTGGCTACTATTGAAAGGTTCTATTAACATCTCTCTTCTGTTGCGGACATACATTTACTTCAACCTGCAGCGCTACAGCATGTGTTGCCCACCTGAATTGTACAAAAAAAATTACTGTCCATTGAGGGCCTAGTGTCTCTAAATATGTTTGGGGTACAATATACCGCCTGTGAAAGGATAACCTGCAGATAACAAGAATGTTAAAACTGTTTTAGCAATGCAGACAAAGACACAGAGTAGATCCTCTACCCTTAAACAAGGGGGAAATGCCTGCAAAGTTATAGGATCTCATTGCTATTGCTAGTTAAAATAGGATACTAGAAGCATGGCACTGTTGCCTACAGAACTCTTTAATTCCACCATCTCTTTAAGGCTAAGCAGCATCATACTAAAGAGTTTTACATTATCCAAAACCTTAAATCCTGTATGTGGTACTGGCTTTCAGATGACATAGTCTAAAAATTATAGAATAAGAGAGACATGACAAGACAGCAGAGAAAACCTAAGTCAGTATAAGATACTTTTCTTTGTCATGCTTAATGATTTCTATTACCCAGCTTCCAGAAACCGCAATCTTGACATCAGTAATTGACAAGAATAAAGAATAAGCTAAAAGAGGAACTGTGTGCACTGAAAGTAAATTTGGACAGTCAGAGTTAGTAAGACACTTGGTTATCAAGTATAGGCAAAAACATGCTTGGCTGATGCTTTACACCGGCCCAAATTATACCAGTTATATGAGGCAGTCAGTCTCTTTCTGTAGCCTGCAAATTGCTTAAACAAAGCACCAGGAATTTAAATGTAGCAGAAAAAAGTATATGCCAAGATATTTAAGAGAGATTTCACTCTACATGAGCTTTACTTCAACTGGGTTTCAGACTGTGTGTTTGCAGTCTTGGCCATCCCAGTTCTTTTACATAAGGAGATGGAAGAGAAAAATGCCTGTATCATGTATTTAACAGAAAAGCCTTTCAAACCAGCAGGAAGTCTTCAGTTCAATCATGCTTTATGTACTGAAAGGTTAACTAACGGGAGAGGCTTATTAGCACAAATAATACCACTTCAGCCTTGATCCTGACAACACACAAGCTAAGCAAGTTCAGGCTCCATCAGCATTTAAATGGAGAGAAAAAACAAGCAACAACAACTAAACCACCACACACCACCTGCTGCTGTAAAATTGGTCCTCAGATGTTGTGGGCAACAGCAGCTTTCCAAGGGCACTACCCTCCCCCAGCTGTTGGTATTGAATCACTCTCAGGATGGAAAAGCACTGCAAAGCCTTCTGATTTAAGAAAAGATGAACATTCAGAGCCAGCCATCTCCAATTCTGAAACAACAGTTCTAGTTATATCATTTAATCCTTAAGGCCTCAATTTTCACATTCTATAAAGATGTTCCTGTGTACCTTTCAAAGAGATATTGTGAAGTATTGTGATTGTAGAGCTGTTTTAAATTTAAATGCTTCTGTGTGTTTTACACATTATAATAACTATTAAGCCAATGTTTCTGAGTAAGAACTGTGCCCCTCTCTTGAAAACTTACAGTCAGAGAAACTCACAAGAACATGGATGTTAGAGTTCTAGCCAAACTCCAGTTCAGTGCACTTCCTCCTCAAAAGTATCTCTGAAGTGCCCTGATAGAATAGGAAAAGGCAGCATTGACTTTCATTTCCCATGTAAAACTGTGCGGAACTGTTTTTTTATGTTCTCGAGAAGAGTTGATTTTCATCTCAGAATCAGCTGCATATCAGTGATCAAGTTATCTTTTCCTTTCACTGAATTTTGAAATCCTCTAAAATTAAAGTCAAAGTGCAAACAAAGTGTAACATTGCTTGGATTAGGTCAAATTTGCATTTTTCTAGTAACATTTAATAATGCATTCCTGTTTAAGATGTTCTTCCTAGAGGCTTAATAGAAAAACAATTCATTTCACTGTAGCCGATGTAGTACCAAACAGTTGTTGACTTTTGTTGAGGTTACATCACATACCAAGCTGGGGTAAATTGAACTGACAACTGCCCTCGTTTAATTGCTTTTGAGGAGTAGTCAGTACTGAACACACAGTGATTTACTATTGTACCCTGCTGCTATCCAATAAATGAAGATCAAGAATTTTATTTTACTTTTTTGATGTAACCATAGAGAAGGTGATAAAGGTTTTAATTACTAATATATTTAACTTAGAATCTATTAGTGCAATTTATCCAAGCGTACAGAAGAGATGGATTTGTCTGAACAAGCTTGTAAGATTGGTGCTTCTTTTAAGGGACAAAAAAAAAATAAAAAAGGAAAAACAATCTATATTGCCAGTTGTTAGAGTCTACAAATATAATATATATTTTAGTCTCTTTCAGAATGAACACTAAAAGCCTTATACTTGTCTCCTTCAGGTTTTGGTTATATTTCAAGAAAATAATTTCCCTGAAGGCTGTCTGGGTTTCTTTCTTTGAGCCAGCAAGAAGAAACCCCATGCTACCTCACTCCTTTGTATTTAGTATTTAAAAGAAAAACATGAGGAAGCACAATCTAAATTTTCTAAGCATAAAAAAAGTCCCAGTATTTCCTTGTTTACTCACTCACTGAAAAGACTGTGTGACAAAATATAAAAACCCCAATTATTATTTCTGAAATACTAAGAGGAAGTACTACAAAACAGGAAAGGCAATTCAGCTCAAGTTTTACTGAAATTATGATATGTAATATAGCCCTAGATGACACATTCTACATAAACATTGCAGTCACAGGAGAAAGTAAAATAAATATTAAGCAAAACACAATATTTGTTTATACAGTGTATAAGAACAAGCAACAACATTTATTGCCATACAAGATGTTTGGATTGATACTGTGAGATATTTTGAGATTTGATCATTTAACATCTACTAGCAATTCATAGAACCCCAATCCTGAAACAAACCCTGATAAATTAAAGTTTCAAGCTTCAGAATGTATTTTAAACAGAGGCTATACATTTATGGATGAATCTCTCTCACAAGTATGTGAGATTTTTTGCTTCTAATCAGGATCATATCTTTTTATTTCTGCACTTACACTGAAGTACTAGGGTCTGACTTTGCAAGATGTACAATACTAAAATGGTCAGGTGCATATTCTGAAAAAATGCTGTTAATTCTGTCCACTATACCACATCATGACCATCTTAGAAGAAGTCTGCTTCCCTGATGACACAGCAAAGCTCTTCTTAAATCAGCAAGGTAGTGTATATAGTTACTTGCACTTTTAAGCCAGGTTTCACAAAATTACCTATGTAACTTTGGATTAATTCTTCCTCTATCTCCTCCAATTCTCAATTTTCACTCCATTGTCCAGATAAACTGATCTGTTCTGTAGAGCCGAAGCCTCAAGATTATTTTCAGATTTATGCCTCTAATCAGGCTAACTTGTATTCCAACTGGCAATTTTGCCATTCATGCTAACACTGCCCTACCAGCTCTTTTTTTGCATATCTCTAATCAGCGTCATAACTTTCAATAACAATGGCAAAAGCACCAGAATCTATGCACAAACTGTCACTGAATGAGGAGCTCATGAATCCCCGTATCAAAGCACTGAGTTTCCATGCTGCCTGAATGGATCTGGGGATCTAAAAATCCATCATCTTTAGTCACAGGACATCAGCATGCTACTTCCTGCACCATTCATTGCATTCAGCTACATATATTCATTCATACACCTGGTACAGACACTGGCAACAAAGAAGGGACTGAAGCCCAAAAGGTCTTTCAGATAACTTGCTGGGGCATAGTGCCAGATTGTGCAAGCCATGAACAGGCACGCTGGGTTAAGAAACTCCTTAATTTTCCAAGATGTAGTCTCAACTCACTATCTCCTACCACAGACTTTTCCCTAAGAGCTAGGAGATAAAAACAGATGGACCATCTCTACACAAAACAGAAGAAACATTAATGCATTTTAAAGCTGGTTTAAAAACTGAAGGTCCATTTTCTTTCTTCTAATTAGTTTTACTTTACTAATTCTTCTGTGCTCTAGGGAACAATAAATGCAGCATTCACAAACACATGGGACTTCATAGATCCAAAGAGGTTAATAAAGGATAGGAAAAGACCGAGGGCATTTTGGGACAGGATCCTTGAGTGTTTAAATAGAACGCCTGCATTAAAAATAATACATTTTAAAAATCAGGATCTTTGGCAATTTTACACCATCTGACAAAACAGCCACTGATGTGCATACCTCAAATCTGAGGCTTATTCAGAAATAGCCTCTCTCAGACAAAATAATGATGCTGAAGTCTTATACATTTGCCATACTTTTTTTTTTTATTATTTCTAGAAGTCTAGAAGGCAAGCAGATATCTTCTGCTCCATTTTTTGTGTGGATGATCCGCACATAGTAGCCTCTTTGTACAATACATGTTTTCAAAGTGCTTGCTCAGGGACAGAGGCCCTCTTCCTAGTAAAGATTATGCGTGATGGGTTGACACTGGCCACTAACTAAGCACCAACCCATTTGCACATCCACTTACTCCTCCCCAGATAGGGGGGGAAATCAGAAGGGCAAAAAGTGAGAAAACTTGTGGATTGAGACAAAGGCAGTTTAATAAGTGAAGCAAAACCTGACTACTTGTAACTGTAACTTGGAAAGCCACAGACTATAACCACCAGCATCCCTTCTTCCTCTTCTTTTCTCTGCATTTTCATTGCTTAGCAGAACATCTTATGGTATGGATGTCCCTTTGGTCACTTTAGGTTACCTGACCCGTCTGTGTTCACTTCCAAATCCTGGTACATCCCCAGCCTACCCACTGACTATTACTGAGGCTGTCTTTTAACTTGAAAATTAGCCTTTTGGGTAATTTTACCATCCCCAGTCAAATATCTTCAGTAATAAATCATGCACACTAAGAATGTTGTGATAGATGTGGAAAAAAAAGCCAGTTGTAATATATACGAAGTATCAAGAAAGTAATCCCCTCTGTAAGCGCCATGCCTTGTTACACAAAGACTTGAAATGGATTTGCATTTCTCAGTGGAATGCCTGCTATGCCTTTGGATAGGCTTTTTGTGAAGTAAATATCTTTGTTATCCATGCTGTCGATAAATTTGTCATCTTCTCTCTTTCTTAGCTTTCAGTGCTTAAATTACACATAACCTTAATTTTTTTTCATCTATTTCCTCCCTTGTCCAGAGAAGCCAGAATTCTGGGCAGTTTTCTGTACTCTTACAAACAAGTTCATGTAGTCTAAAAATTTGCCAGTCATTAACTAGAAATTACTTTTCCATCTAAGGAAAGGTAGAAACTGATTGTGTGCATGCTCTTAAATCTGTTTCAATGTTGATTAACACAGATTCACTTAAATCACCCTTCTTGTGATCAACATAAAGAAATGAAGTGCAATTAAGATGCCTCAGCTGAAGATGACTGCCATCCTAAGCAAAAAGGAAGATGTGACTTTAAACTTACGTTAATTAATATAAATAATTATAGAAAGGAGGTAAATCCTTCTGATGTGCTCTGTGAGATCCTCAGAATCCCTTTGCAACACAATAGCTCAATGCTTGTTAGAGAGTGTCCCAAGTTGCCCATTGTTGCTATGGGACAGCACTACCACCCCAATCCTCATGGTGCCAGCTCTATCCGACCCACACAGCTAAGCAGAAATCTAGAAACCTACTACTTGGTACACAGTGGAGGTGCTGCTGGGGAGGCAGGATACTTTTTAAGGAACTGCTGTGTATGTATATATATGTCACATCTTAAATGAGGATTATCTTGCCAATCCCCAGTTCCCTTAAAAAGCATGCAGTCTGAGTTTAGTTAAAGGCATCCATAACTTGACTAGCATCAAGAAGTTACAAACCACAGCTACAAATGTTTATGAAAGATATATATGATGAAATGAAAGAGAGATTCTGCTGAACCTTCATACACTAACATTAAATGAGAACCATTGTCCCACTCCCCATTCAGCCCATTTGCCATGTTGACTGGAAGGTTAAGGGTCATGGTTTCAAGTCTTCACGATTGCTAATCCTCAGGTTGTACACCTGTTGAAGCCATTATATTCAGAAGTCTCTGCCAGAGACCCTATCCCTGATGGAAAGCTACATTCAGATAGGCTTTTATACGTTAATAATTACAGGAGACCTGCAGAACTCTCCCTCAGGTAGGTTGCTAGATTTTGTCTTGGTGGAAAATGTCTTTAGACAGCCTGTTCTTTTAGACCTTTGAAGAATACAGATAATCTTATCTTTTACTTGAAAGCTCATCCTAATTCCCTCCCCTTACCAGCAGGCAGTCTACCCACTCTCATTCATTAATTGCTCACTTCCTCAGCTAACCATATTGCACAAGATGTCATCTCCCATACCCAGCCAGTCAGTAAACAATTTCTTGCTCCAACAGAGAAGCCTCTGCCCCACTTCACCTTTTGGTGTTCCACTGCCATGCTTCAGCATAAAATATCTTTCACTGAATATATATTCCATATCAATCTGTAGGGGATCACAATTTGTATAAACATAATTAGGAGAAATGTACGTAGCTCTTTACTGTTTCTTGAATGAGACATGATAGGCATTAAACACTTTGGAAGTCATGACTGCTTATAAGGCACTGATGCTTAACCAGTTCTGGTATACTCCAAGAACTGTATCAAACTCAAAAGCGAGAGTAACAGCTCTATTCTGAATACACATCAATGCAAACAAGATCAAGACATGGTGGAGTGAAATTATTTGTGTTCACAAAAACTAGACTCAAACTAAGGGTTCTATACAAGAATAAAAAAGGAGGTCTAACATTGTGGAACACACACTTTAAGAGAAAACTGTAACCATAAAGACAGTAAATGCAGCTAAAAAAAAAAAAAAGGCAAAACACAAGATAGAAGACCAAAGCAGATCACACTTTTCATGTTTTATAGCTTCTGTTGATATACTCCCTGCAAAATAAAACAGCCTAGTCTTAAGGAAACCATCTTATTTCTACCTTCTTAGGTATAAAAATATATCCTTTTTAATGTCCACTCTTAATCTGGCCTAAGAAAGGCAGAAATACTTTGCACCAAGGTGATTTTGGTTAAAGAAAAGCAAAACAATCTGCTATTATATTTTGCCTCCATTTATTATCTTAAGAGAATAGATAATATCTTAGCCCTTGAGGTACTCAGTTCATCATACACACTCTATGGTTATCCTTCTGATTCCAATTATTCTGCTGCTTTTGTATCTGCTCAGATAACATGACCTTGCATTTTGGCGGGAGTCTCCAAGAGACTTTGAACAGAGGAGCCGGAATTGTCTATACAACCATAAAACTCAAACAAAGACTTTGGCCAATCACAACATAATTGAATAATTTTGGCCAGATGTACACATACATTTACTTTCATTTATGCTCATTGTCATTTAGCAATGACATCTCTAACTCGGGGAAGACATTTTCTTGTAATTTGTTGCTTAAGAAACAGAACATTCTACATCAAATCCTGCAGCCTTCAGTTGCAGCCTGGTGCTAAGTGATGAACTGGGTCTACTTAAGCAAAACTCCTCCCAAAGTCATTAATATCTTTTCCCAAACCTAGACTTTACCTTTGACAAGCAATTCAGAAACTGGACCAGTCTCACAACACCTTTCTGAACAGCCAGAGGTGAGATGACACATGTTTAAAATGCTCATCAAAAGAAAAGACTGCAGAATAAATCAGCAGTGCACAGGGGATAGGCAATTTCTCTCATTGTCATCACAGGGATTACATCATCTCCTGCAGCTATCTTCCTCTCCCCTTTGATCTCTATGGAAATTTTGCATTTTGTAAATCACAAAATAGATGTGGTAGTGTAGGGTGAATGAACATATAGAAACATTCAACCATAACTCATACATATAGTCTTTTAAGCATCCATTGAGGAGGACCATTCTCTGATACAGGTTTGGACTTGGTGCTTTGGATTAATTGTTAGGAAAAAGATAATTACATCAGGAGGTGATTTGATGCTATAACAGCACTCATTCCATGAGCTACTGTCTGTACATACAAACACCACGTGCTTCATATTATGACATTGATCTGGATGGTATGCAATTAATCTTTGCAGGCCTGCCAGTTTATACTTCATTGTAAATCAGGAGAGAAAATAGTTTCAGAGACTGTAATTTTTTTGTCATATAAAACAGATGCCTTAATCAATAAATTTCCACAATGTCTGAAAGACTCATAATTTAAAAATTAATCCAAACAGAACTGTAAATTAAATGAGCAAATATGTAACTTGTTAACAAGATATCTTTTTTTTTTGACTTGAAATTTTACAAATAGAGATTATCATGACCACTACAGAACATAAATGATATTGAAAAAGCAGGCAAACTATCTTTAAAATAGTATCAGATCTTTATAAATCATAGCCTATACTATGACTTTTGGATTATATTCTAGTTTAGTGATGCACATTAGAAAACAACAATCACCAGGTGGCTTTTGTCACCTGTTATCACCAACAGAACATTCAGGGAAGTGGGAGGTGGTTAGAATCCAGTAAATAGCCTCCAAAATAAAGTCTGTGACTTTAAATATCCAGAAAGGCCCCAGAAGGAGACACCTCCCCAATATTCATCCAGGAAAATTCCTGTCACTTTCCTTATTATTATTAAATATAATTGCATCTGAAACAGTCAAGTTGCTAAATACGTACAAAATAAATTACATTAATATCTGTTTTCCCTGTTTTAATACCTATTTTCTCCTTCTCCTACAATTTGCTTTATGGTTTAGAGTACTTGTGTTTTTAAAGCTTTTATTATCAATTTAGTCTCTTTTTATAGTAAATCTATTTCTCCCATATTTCTATTATAATTTGATCCATACTGCCTTGTTTCTCCTGACACAAGAAAATGGCCTAATGGAAGAAGGTTTTGAAGACAGGAAGACAGACCAAGTCTTTGAACATGACAGCACAAAGCATGTGGTAGATTTCAGTTAGTTACAAAAGATCTTGGTCTCATGGAAAGCTTCCATACATTCTGCTAAGTAAGAGGGGTTATATGATCTTGCATTTTAACTGTCACTTTGAGATTACAGAATCACAGAATTACTGAGGCTGGAATAGACCTTTGAGATCATCAAGTCCAGCCTATGACCCAATACCATGACATCAGCTAGAGCATGTCACTAAGCGCCACATCCAATCTTTCCTTAAACACCTGCAGGGATGGCGACTCCACCACCTCCCTGGGCAGTCTGTTCCAGTGTCTAATCACCCTTTCCGTGAGGAAGTGCTTCCTAAGATCCAACCTAAACCTCCCCTAGTGCAGCTTCAGGCCATGCCCTCTCATCCTGTCACTAGTTGCCTGGGGGAAGAGCCCGACCCCCACCTGACTACAACTTCCCTTCAGGTAGTTGTAGAGAGTGATGAGGTCTCCCCTAAGTCACCTCTTCTCCAGGCTGAACAGCCCCAGCTCCCTCCGCCTCTCCTCATAAGCCTTTCCCTCCCGTCCCTTCCCCAGCCTCGTCGCTCTCCTCTGGACCCGCTCCAGCACCTCAATATTCTTCTTGATGTGAGGGGCCCAGAACTGCACCCAGTACTTGAGGTGAGGCCTCACCAGTGCCGAGTACAGGGGGAGAATCACATCCCTAGTCCTGCTGGCCACATTATTCCTGACACAGGCCAAGAGGCCATTGGCCTTCCATGCCACCTGGGTACAATGCTTACTCACGTTCAGCTGATTGTCAGCCAGCACTCCCAGGTCCCTCTCTGCCAGGCTGCTCTCCAGCCATTCATCTCCCAGTCTGTAGCGCTGCCTGGGGTTACTGTGGCGAAAGTGTAGGACCCTGCACTTGGCCTTGTTGAACCTCCTATTATTGGCCTCAGATCATCGACTGAGCCTGTCCAGGTCCCTCTGCAGCATCTATCTCCCTACCTTCCAGCAGATCGACACTCCCCACCAACTTAGTGTCATCCTCAACTTTACTAACAGTACACTCAATCCCCTCATCCATGTCATCAATAAAGATATTGAATAGAACTGGGCCCAGTACTGATCCCTGGGAGACACCACTGGTCACCGGACACCAACTGGATTAAGCACCATTCACAACCATTCTCTGTGCCCGGTCATCCAGCCAGTTTTTAACCCAGCGAAGGATGCACCTGTCCAAGCCATGGCATACCAACTTTTCTAGGAGGATGCTGTGGGAGACTGTGTCAAAGTCTTTGCTGAAGTCTAGGTAGACCACATCCACAACCTTCCCCTCATCTACCAGATGGGTCACCCAGTCATAGAATGAGATCACCTTTTCTTTCAGATTTTGACTTTTTCCAAAATAATCCTGATGTAAGATCACTTCTATGACTTTGAACCATAATCTAGAGATAAAGTCTTACAGACATTCAAGAATCCAATAACACTTTAAAAGTGTCTCTGCAACCTTTCCATTGCATATAACAGTGCGAGTCTTAGACTACACGTTCTTTATATGAACATTTAGGTAGAGTCAGTGATATATATGATGAACAGTAATACCATACCCAGAGGAGCACAGCTGCATGCCTTTGCCCCTTATGAACGACTGGCAAATCCTCCTAATCCATACTGACCACAAAACAACAAGCGAAATTAAAGCTGAACTACTTCTGTATTTGTTGCTAGTGAACATCTTCAAGAATAAAATTGGCCAAACTACATGGGAAGCAGTCAACAGAATTTTTAGCATTAATATCAAATCATAATTAAAAGCTTTGATTTAGATAGATGAAATAATCTGAAACTAGCATCATGCCGTTCAGAGTAGTTTGAACAAACTCAGAAACACTTTCATTCCTCTCCTTTACAAAACCAACTGGAAAAAGTCATGAGCATGTTCTTTATTATTTTTTAAATGAACACTTACACCTCAGGTTCAAACTGTTTGATTTGTTTCAATCTATCCAGCAAAGTTGGTTATAATGTTAAAAAAAAAAGATCCTCATTAAAGGGTTCAATTGGACTAATTTTTAAAGGTAGATTTAGTAATATTGAGACCAAGATATAGAGGAAAAACTATGACTTCATCATTAATGCTGAAAAGACTAATTCTGCAAGTTCTTATCTTAATGCAGGATTAAAATTTTTTTTTGGTACTTGCACTTGTTTCACCTCTTCCTTCCACTAACTACCACCAAGAAAAGCCTGACTTCATTTTCTCTGTAACATTCCATTAGGCAGCCAAGGACAAGAAGATTCCGTCTTAGACTTCTAAGATTGAACAAATTCACATCTCTGCACTTCTCACATGCCAGGCATACTGGTTTCAGTTAATTGACAGCATTCTACACATGTAACGTCTGAAGAATATATATTCACTTGTTCAGACATATCAAACCACGCTTGCTTAATGTGAGGTATGGAATTCCAACTTTTAGCATTGCTTACTTTTACAAAGTCTTCTGGAGGAGTTCATGTTTTGTTTTTAAGAAAGCAAGAAAAAGTGCTTTCTTTAAAAAAATGACAGCATTCAATCTCACTTTCATTGCAGTATAAAACACAAACTAAATAGTTGGATATATCACAAAGAAAGATGCCATAACTGGTGACAGTCTACTGGCTCAAGGCCATATTCAAACCCAAAGAAATCTGAATTTTATAGTAAAATAAAAAATAAAACCATTTAAAATGCTGGCAATAAGTACTTGTTGTACCTGACCCTTGTTTCAGAATCACCCTGCAACATACCCAGTACTTCAGCACGATTCTGAACATGTCAAATTCCAGTAGCAGATTAAGCCTCTCACATCATTCACATTAGGTCTGGTTCAGCACTTGGAATTCCTCCTGTTTACTTGTGTCTTCAAATTTCCCCTCAAATATCACAAGTTCCCCAGCTCATTCAAAACCTCCAAATGACCCATTCCCCTTCCAGTATAAATTTATTTCCAATGTTTTACGCATTATCTGATCATTGAGTAGCATGTATTTGCTACTTTGTTTGCAAAGGAAAACAAAGCAAACAACCTTTCCTCCTCCAAAAGCATTACGTAATAGCAAACTCCAAAAGTTTCCAATTGTAGTCTCCTGATTTTCTCAAACAATTTGGCTTTCCCTAAGCCACCTTCACTTAAATTTCCCTACAATATTTTTTTTCTTTGTGAAAGCAAATAATCTGGTTTTTTCTTACAATGCCACATTGTGATAACAACATCAAACTATTTTTCTTTCGAACTATCCTGCTAAAGCGAGCATCAGTTATATCAGCCCAAGGATCTGTTCAGTTCTCACTTAACTTTCTCAAGTGAGGAAAAAAAAAAACAACCTTATCACTCCATTTCATTCTTTGCTTTCTGGGAATAGTAATACTCCACCATAAATTCTGCTGTATTCCAGACCGTGCGTATGCCACAGTAGATTGACAATGATGAAAAATATTTCTACTTTTTTTTACTAAATCCTACAGCGATTGAATTTCACAAGGCTTGTCTTTGCTTTTGTGAGTGCTGAAGATACAGAAAGTGCAGATTATGACACATTCTATTTTAGAGTAATAATTTTTTTCAAATGCATATTCAGTGAAGAGAAACCCAGGTCTGACATAGACATGGGCCTATCTGTACTCACTATGTGCAGCTGCAGAAAGTCTCCAAGCCCAGGGGCACTGTCAATCCGAACAAGAATGCCATCCTTCACTGTTGTGCTGAAGCCCACAGCAAGACGGTCTGTCCTTGTGCTCGGTCTGTCATTAGCTGGCCATGTGTACAGGATGAGACCTCCACTCTTCCCAAATATATATGTGGCACCAGCTACAAAACACAAAACCAAAGGAAAAACGTATTAATTGCCCGTATCATTTATTTGACAACTCTTGTAAGAACACTATGACTTCCAAGGGAAAGAATAGAAGTTAAACATATGCTTTCATTAGTTAAAAGGATGAAATTAATGTCTCCTGCTGGCCGGGATACCAATAGCACACAGAGAAGGCACCAGGAAAGCTGAGTAGATGGTGGAAATACGTATTTCCAGACTCAACCAGGTAACAGAAGAGGACAACACATACTAAAATCCTATTTCATGACAATGAGCTGGTTTTGATATTGGATTTGATTCCACATGTGTTATAAGACATGCATGAAATGGTACTTTAGAGTGCCCTCTCCAAATTTTCACATATATTCTTCCTTCTATAAAAGTTTTCCTTTGTAAAGCAACAGCTCTGGAATGCTAGACACTTCTTCTGATGGAAGGAGATATGAAAGTGAAACAGCTTTTTATCAGACAAAACGTATCTGTTCCTTCACCATTAGCCTTGCACCATTAGACTTGGTAACAAACAATGTAATTTCCTCCTTATGGAAAGTTCATCTTTTAGATAAGCATGGACTCAAGATTCACAAACACTTCCAGAAAGTAATCTAAATACACATGTATGGTATTCAGAACATCCTCATCTTCCTACACACATCACAGCAGGGGAACTACAAACAATGAAGCAAGCTTTCTCTTAAGCTATAAATCATTCAGGAAACTTACTCTGTATACAAACCGATGAAGTGCATTTCATTAGTTCCCAAATAAAGACAAGCAGCATTTAAGATAAAGCTAAGTGACGATCTTATCAAGAATGAATTATTTCATTAGTGCTAATATCCCAGACAATGCCAGATAGGACACTGTTGTTCAGGGGAAAAAAAAAAAAAAAAAAAAAAAGGCAACAAGCCATCCCTGCTTCAGAAGCATGGGTTCAACCTTATACGGTGATTCAAAGGGAATATTTGGCAACAATCTTTGAGGCTGGACATGTCTTCAGCTGAGACTACTCATACATAGTGGGAGACTATCCTTTTCTCAACACTTCCTAAGACTTTTGGATATCTAGTCCACATATTTCCAGCAGCATTTGTCTTTCTAAAGAGAGCTTGGGAATTTGTTCCTTGACCTTGTTTTTCGGGACAACACCAAATCCCTCCAAAGCTGAATGCTGTCCTCCCACATTCATGAGAGCCTTCTGAGCTAAGCAAGACAGACACACAAGTAAGGAATTGTCCTGGTTTGAGTGAGAACAGAACTAACTCTATTCAGTGATTTTACTTTTCAAGTCAGTTCTTCTAACTGCACTTTCTGAAGTTAGCAGTATGTCACAGATGAGGAATCTGAGAAGCGAAAGCATTCAGAGTTCACATTCTGACTTGTACTCAATCTAAGTTAGGAGTGGGATTTTATAACTCAGCAGTTATAAAATCAGCCCCTGAGCATCTCAGAAAATACGTCTGAAATTGCTATCCTAGACCCAAATCTACAGACAGGCCAGGAACAACACTTCTCAGTGCCTCAGCTGCTTACTGCACTCCTTTTTCTGAGCACTATTACAAGTCAAAAGCTACAGAATAGTAAGCAAAAATAACTAGCTCCCATTACTGCATCAGGGATGAACAATCTGTAGAAAGTACAGACAATTACTGGGTGCATTTTCTAACCTGAGTGAAACTACAAGACATGATTCCCCTCCCCTCACCACCGCCACCTCATACCAACCAGCAACATGCATCAAGCAACCCTGAACAGAGTGAATGTAGTTAGATACAGAAACATGTGAGATCATCTATGAGTATATTCAACACTTGTCTACAAAGTTGCAGCTCCACTAAAGCTCTTTATGACCTGAATTTCAAATGAATACTACACATCAGTAGAAATAATTGGTACACTTCACTCTCATTTAAGAGGCTTCCTCTAGACACCTCAGTACCCATTACCAAAACAGACATCAAAAACTCAGGCACACACAGAAAGGAAAATATTTGTGAATATCTGACTCAATAACAGAGTGAAAATGAATCCACATTTCCTTCCTTTCAGGTCTGTGTATACCCACCAGAATATGCCCTCAGTGAATTCAAGCAAATGTGGCTGAAACCAAGGTTATATAGGAAATTTCACTCCTAATTCTGAATTAACTAACAGAACAGCACACTAGCATTCTGAAACTGTGCACATAGATAATTTCATTTTCAGAAAGATCAGTTGTACAGATTGACACTATCTCCTCATTCAGCTTTAAACTCAAGATGTAGGGTTCACGCCTATTGCAAAATTTGTAGAAAAGGGTTTTGTTTGTCTGTTTAAACACATCCCCAGCTGTGTCTGTAACCTCTTGGTTAGAGAGATGGAGATGACTGGGTAGTGAAATATCTGTATCTTCCTACCATGCATTGGTATATCAACAGCTCCCTATAAACTACATATAAATATCCTCCTTCAATTTATCAGCTTGTTCTAAAAGTCATGTTTATTTGCATTACAGATTAAAACAAGGCATAGCAATGCATTAAGCAAAACAAGATGAGTTTATTCGTTGTTGATGGCTTCATAGATTAAAACCCACTTTTCAAAATTATTCTCACTTGAATTGCAAGTTCTCCTTTTCTTTGTACTCGTTATCAGACCCTTCAGCAGGAAAGACAAGCTTGAAAGAGAGTTCTTCACTCTTTATGAAGACAGATGATTTCTTTGCCTCTCTAAGAACCATTTGGCTGCAGGTAGAACATATCAGTGTTCCTAAGAGCACCAATTAGAACCAATTATGTCTTCATAGGCCTGTCATGGGACGTTACTGCTCAACAGAGCTCATTTTCTCTTTATATGTAAACACAGATTTTGTTTCTAGGCCCAACCTGAAGATATTCAGTACTTTAGGTTTGTGCACAAAGGTCATTCAGATGCAATAATCAGAGCAGCACTGTCCAAACTAGCACGTCAGCAGAAGCCTGGTGGACAGCAGTTGTTTCCTTATTGTCTAGGTCAGAATTACCTGCTTTGCTACAGACCTCTTTATTACACAAGAGCACATATTGTTCTCCAAGACACTTTCTATTCAAGATAATGAATAATACACTGTTAATGAGCAGCCACTTGATATTTAGACTTCCCTCATTGTTCAAGGTTTAGTTACGTACTTTCTTTAATGAATACACCACTGTGTCCTGAAAACAGAAAAGTCTAAGGGATTGATTAATTCCACTGCATTCACCATGACAGTGTTTCACCACTTCAACTATGTAACACTAACTTGAACATACACAGCACAAAAAAAAAAAAAAAAAAAAAAGAAGGGAAAAAAATATCAAAGATATAAGCACACAAAATTATTTCCCCAGTCAGCTGTGAGAAAACCCACTTCTCACAGTGCCCTACGCCAGACTGACTGTACCGACATACGAGAACAAATGGGAACAGAGTATGTTCAGCTACTCTGCTGGGAGGCTGCATGCAGAATTTTGTCAGCATTGGGAGCTCAAAGTAAAGAAATATTTGGTGAGGGAACACTCCCTATAGATAAGCTCCCTATAAGCTACTAGGATGCCATTACATGTTTAGCATACACAAAGCTTTTAAACACACAAACTCAAAATTTGGCAGACTGGCGGGTAACTTCTTGCAGAAATGACATAACTTGTAACTGCAAGATAACTTTTGTGTTGAGAGATTTAAATATCAGAGATACTGCAACATACATTACAACATTGTTATTCAAAGTCTGTATATCTACCATAGGCAAATTCTGTATTTGCTAGCTATATTCATGGACAGAGCTGTTATTCAGCTTCAGCCAAAATAAAATAGATTGAGGGAAACACTCTTGGAAAATGTCTAACAAAAAAAATTACAAGCAGTGTTATGAGCCACAGCAAATAAAGCCTCCTAGTGAACCGTGCCAACAAAAACTTAGTTGCAGTTGGCACCACCATCTATAATTTAATAATTATCACTGTTTCCTTGTCATTATCCAAAGACTTCAAAAACCTATCTTAAGGAAGAGTATCCTTCTATCACCTTAGTAGAACAGCAGCGGTTACATCCTGCCTAAAATTAACCCTTTAAAGCAGTAGAAAACAAGTCTGTCACACCTGCACAAGACAGAACAACTTTTGTATGTTAGGGATCCTGTGAATCTCCCCACATTAAATATTCGGTTGCAAATTCTCTATTTGCATCTCCTAAGCCATCAACAGTCCTTTTTGCCTCAGCTGCAACACAGCTCACACACTCGTTTTTCTGTGGCCAGGAAAACGCAACATTTGGCAGGTATTATAACAATGTATATACGTTGAAGGGTTAACTGCAGCAACTGTATACTGGGATAGTACAATGAGTTTAAAATATTACCAATGATGCAGTTCAGATTTTTACAACTCAAATGTACCTTTAAGATTAAAATTATGAGGAATCCAGGCCAATTTAAAAGCTACCTGAGTTAACATTAAAATTTATGATCAGGGTCCCAAATTCCTTCATGTCAACATTGTCATGGGCAAAACAATCATCAGCTGGGCTAATCTCCCTTAGTTGGTTTTATTAACAATTAATATACTTATAATTACTGATTCAGACACTGGGAAACAAAGACAAAAACAATTAAATAAACACTTCAGGAAAGTTCATGTCCTTTCCCTTCCCCATGCAGTTCACCAGCTCTGCTCCCCTTTCCCAGTCTGCCCTCCCTCTGGGCTGTGAGACAACAGGCAGCGCAGGCTGGGGTCAGTGCAGAGAGATTTCTTTCCACCATTCCTTGATTCTTTCTTACTTTCTGTGCTCCAGCATGGGTTATATCCATGAGCTGCAGCCCCTCATGGGTGTTCCTGTGTGGGTCACCCACAGGACCCAGTCCTCTCAGGGGTGTCCCTGCTGCTGTGCAGGTATCTCCAAAGGCCTCAGTCCCCTCAAGGCTGTCCTCACTCCTGTGCAGATCTCTCCACTGACCCCAGTCCCTTGGGGATGTCCTAGCTCTGGCACAGGTCACCCACAGGCCTAGTTCCTTTGGAATTGTACATGTCATGGGCTGCAGTCCACTCAAAGGTGTGTCTCATCCAACAGAGTGCCTCCTTTCAAAAGAGTGTGTCCCCAGCATGTTCCCAGCAAAGTCTCCTTCCACACGCTTCTCCGAGTATGCTCTTCTGCGTCCCCTCCTGTTTCTCCTTTGGTGCACTCTCACATGCTTCCTCCCTTTGTGCATCCACCCATGAGTCTTCCCATGCCACCTCCTGTGTCTCCTGTCCCCAGTAGCTATTGCTTTTTCTTACACATGTCCAAGCAGCATCATGTGCTCCTCTGTCAGGCTGAAGTTCTGGCATGTGGTGGGTTGTTTTCATCCATGTCAGAGCTGGCTGAAACCACACATATCTATGGTCTCCTCCCACACTGGGTGCTCAGCAGCCCCTGCCCCTCATGGCCCAATACAAACATAAATATCCTGATTGTGATGGCAATTTGCCAAAATTAATAACATCTTCCTCCTTAAAATAACATGCAAAACAAGGCATACGCCTTTCCTTTAATTATTATGCCATTATTCTCTTGCATAGAATTCGTAAAGTATATATTAGAATATATATAGAACTCTTAAGGTATATGTTACCTCTTCACATTTTTGGAGAAGGACTGGAAATTTATTTTTCCATTCCTCAAGGGAGAAATGGAAGACACACAAGTTTTAAAGTAAGATTTGAAGTGTACAAAAGAAGCCTACTGAGGTTTTCTTATCTATTGCTCGCTTTTCTTGGACTCACCCCCAACCCACCTACCACCCTCCATCCTTTTGTACCTACTTTATGGTCCTGCTATATTTTCTGCTTAGTCTAGTAGATCTGATGACTCTTGGGGTATTTCATATGCTGGTGTAGGGTCTTATTGTGTTTATTAATTATCATAACCTTCTGCTCTCTAACAGGAAGCTATCAGTTCAACTACATGATGACAGCATTTTTCTTGTCTTTCTTGGCAGGAAACTAAAATTTAGGTTATTTTCAAGAAGTAATATTGTCAAATCACAGAATCACTAACACATTGTACATGACCACAGATTATATGAGAAAAGCAAGACCAAATTCACATCAGGAAGGAACCCTTAGCAGCACCTCTAATTAGCAGCCCTGAAATCAGCAGCCCTTTAAAGGGGTAAATGAATAATGGAGAGCTGATAGTTTACACAGACATTCAAAAATTCCCACGAAGTCTCAGTAAGAAAAGTGGAAGCTTTGACAAGCTCACAGAAATAAGAAAAAGTAAGCAATGATGACCCTCATCTCATTGTACCTGGACTAGGTAGTTCATTTACTATTTTTCCATCACCAGAAATGGCACTAGTAAAGGAATGCAGGTTAAAATACTGGCATGAAAACAAGTGAGAAGAGATCAGGCATGCATCTGCAGAAACTCAATAAGGAGGTAAATTTGCTGCAGCAGGAAACCTCATTATTTAGTCACATAATGAAAAAGCCGTTCACAAAAACATGGTATACTGAGAGCTATTCTGCCCTAGCACATGGAGATGAACAAAACAAGAAATAGCTGCTAAGAAAAAATTCTCTTCTAACAAAAAACTCTGATAAAACAGATTGGAGATTTTGCTTGAAATCTGAACAGTTTAATCTGATCACTGCCACAAAAATTAAGGTTTCTCCCATATGTTCACATCTTAAGGTAAACTGTATATTTGACCACTCAGGTCCAGTCAGAGAAACAATAGTGGCACAGCTCTTCAGTCTTGGTTAGACAGTTCAATACCTTACTCATTTATGCTTGCTACACTCTTGAGGCAAAATGAGACGTGCGTTGAACACCTGCTCTAAGGGGGAAAGAAAGCAAGCAACACAAGATTACATAAACCACAGAAGAACACCAGAACTTTCAAATGGCTTCTGACTATTCATTGCCTCCCAAAAGTTTATCACATTGCAACACAGACAATAATATATCTGTTGATACCCGTACATTGTCAAAGGATGTACATTGGCCGAGTAAAAAAAATGAAACTTCTGACAGTTGTTTTTCCAACTTAACTCCTTCTGACCACATCAAATAGATCACGCAGGCTGTGCAATTCCAGATTTTCTCTAAAAAAATTTATTAGGAGTAAAAAGACTGAAAGAGTGACAAAAGAATATTTTGAGGATAGTCAAAAAAGAAAAGCAACAGTGTCCATATACATTAAGACCAAAAATGCTGGTGAAAACAGGTAAAATTTTGACATAGTTTTGCAACATACTCCCAAGTAGCATGGATGATATATCTGACTCTTCATTACTTGAAATTGCTTGAACTGGGTCAATTCTAGGCATGCTGGAACATCTATACTACCAAGAGATGAACTAAAAAGAGTTTCCAATTTCCAACTTTTGAGACTTTTTATTTTTTTTGTTTTAAATTACTCCTGTGTGTGTTGCCCACTAAATGCCCTGTGTACAGCTTCTTTGCCTCGCTGTTACATTAGATGTGTGATAACATTTCCAGCTACCATTATCAAACAAATTAAGAATGGAAGATAAAAAGAGATCAAGAGAGAAGTAATCTCGCTCAATTTGAAGTTTAAAACATTCATAAATGTTTTTAGGATTAAAAGAAATAAAAGAACAGCAGGAGCAGTAAGTAGTGTGCCAGCCTCATTGCTTCTGCCTTTCTGTATTTACCAAGACATCAGTTGTTAGCTGTCATCCAGTTGCCCTCAGTCTTAAATTTAATTACATTGTTATCCTAATCTTTATTTTACTCCTCCTCTTCCTATCTCACTTCACATCACACCAAATAACAGTGTTCTTAGACAAAAGAATGAATCAGAGCTCATGAGGCAAAATCAAGCTAGACATCAACACACTCCCTGCCTTCAAGCATATCCACCAGTGGTCTTACAGTATATTAGAATGATCTGCAATATCAGGATAACCCAGAGACACTTTCGAATTTCTGTCTCCTAATCACACTCATCAAGAAATGGAAGTCCAGTCAAAACTCAGTATCATCAATCAGAATGAAGTGTCTTACTCCTCCTCCTAGAGACCCTCTCTGGCACTTGCACCCCTCTGTGCCTCAGTTGCTGTGTTTTCTTTCCACACCTGGAGTTTAAAGACCTGTTTTGATTAAAAAAAAAAAAAAAAAAAAAAAAAAAAAAAAAAAAAAAGAAAAAAAGAAAAGAAAAGAGGATGTCCTGAAAAAGGTTACAGAGGATCTAATTATATCATCATCTCACTCACTTGAACATTTTATCTCAGGATCATTCCTGGGAGAAAACAAAGCAGATCCTGATACTTTTTATGACAACTGCTGAAACAACCTTTCATTTATCAAGAACTTTATTCTGCCTAAGAATGAAGAAAACTTAAAGCCCTGAAAAATGCAAAGCTTCCAGTTTAATCCTCAAAAACAAGCAAGCTTCTGTACTTAAAAGGAGTTTCCATGATCTAGCTCTTTTTTCCTTTCAGGATGCTTGCTCTTCTCTTGACAAACCCTCTGAGTCCCAGATTGAACACCATATTCATCTCATGTCTCAAAAAGCAGACACTTTTCCCCATGAAACTGAAATTCCTTTCCTGCTTTAAAATATGAAAGAACTTCTGTACACAAAAGGATAGGCAGTTAGAAAATCCACAAGACTAACACAAAAACCACATGCAGCAATTCAGATCACGCCTGCTTTCTGTATTTGTCTTTTTTAATGACAGCAAATTAATATGAGTCACTTTCCTCTCAGTGTGTGTGCATCAGCCAACAATCGGATCAGACAGTATGTTACTTCTTATTAGTTACACTGCATTAAAAGGATTGGAAAAGAGAGAATGCAAGGGAGTGTTCCTAGAACTACTAGCAGGTCCATGATAGCTTACTCTTGAACTACAGATTTCCCTAAATCTGGAATACGGGAAGATTGAGTTTTTTCCCAAATCTGACTTGGCTATGGGGCACGTTGGGGATGTTTATTATCTCAGAAGGAATTTAGGGATTAGCTGATGACTAAAATGGACCCAGCATGACCAAAGGAATACCAATTTAAACATAAAAGATTGCAACTATGAAAAATTTTCAGTAATACCTTCGTTTACACTATAACAACATAGTCAGATGAGAATCTGGATACTTCACTGTCATGTCTTCAGCACTGATCCCAAGTGGACATCCAGGCAAAACTAAGAGTAGAGCAAGCATATTTACTCCAAACTATGCACTCTGACTATAAGCTTTTCCAGCAATTAACTCAGCCTCATGTGGTTTGTTTATACAGTAATCCCAAAGATATCCTACTTCCAAGTACTTATCCAGTCTCTCCTTAAACACATTTAGAAGTTTTCCATTCACAATAATGGTTTACAAACCTTTAGCAACACATCTGCCACTGATGTAGCAAGGTAAATACGTGCCAGCAGTGAGTCTCATCAACACAAGCAGCCTGCAGCATCCTGTACCCTACTGACAGGACCATAGCTTTGTTAATAGATGGAGAGATTATTCCCCTTAACTCAGTGGTTGGTAGACTTCATCCAGAATCATGCCTCTTATTTTGGACTGAAAAACTGAAGCAAGTTCAGTGAAGGGACACAAAGATGGTGGGTGGCTGAAGTGTCTGCCTTGTGTGGAAGGGACAAAGGATTTAGGCTTGTTCAGCTTGAAGATGACACAATCTTAAGGGGACCTAAGGGCAATCTCAATGGATACGCAAGTTTATTAAGAAGACAAAGGTAGGCTCTTTACAGTGGTGCACTGCTGGAGAACAGGATGCAACAGGCATAGTCTGAAGGAAAAGAATCTGACTTGATAGAAGGAAAAGGTTTTGTCCTCACAGGGACAGGCAAACAGGTTGCCCAAGGTGATTCTGGAGGTTTTCAAGATCTGACTACATAAAACTTGAAGCAACCTGATCTGACCTCACAGGTGACCTTCCTCTTAGCAGGGGTTTGAACTAGGGACTTCCTGAGGTCTCCTCCAACCTGAACAAAGAATCACCTTTTTCATACTTGCTCTTGCTAAATGGATTACATGTTCCCTAGTTACTGTACTGGAAAACATAGTAATCTGTCCCTATATCTACCCTCTTAGCATCAACTGTACCTTGCAGACTTTTATCATACCACCACCCTCAGCCCTTAAGTAATTTCTTTCAGTAGAGAGACCAGGTTTGTCATCAAATTCAGCCCCCATAGCTTTAGGCAGCTAGATGGCAGTTATCAATCTAGAAAAAGTCCACAAGGACAATTTCTCCACATCTGGGTTTGGTGGTGGTTATTTTTGATTGGTGGTTTTTTGTTTTGTTGGGGGGGGTGTTTTGGGTTTTTGTGTGTGTGTGTTTGTGCACATTTTGTTTGGTTTTGTGGGTTTTTTGTTTGCTTTGTGGGGTTTTGTTGTTGTTGTTTTGATCTTTTGTTTTGTTTCTTTGTTTGTTTGTTTTTTTAACAGACAACAGAATATGAAAATTGTCCCACAGAAAACCCACGCTGCTCATAACAAATACAGAACTTTGGTTACAGAAAGTCTTAGGACCACAATGCACCAGAAGAGGTAAAAAGAAGCTATGAACACTACAAGTGAAATATGAAATTTGCCGCATAGAAGTGCCCAGAAAACTGTGCTCAGTTACTGTGACCCTTATTGGACTTGTTAGCTGGTTTGAAGTTATTCACCACCTAGACAGATACTTCACTAAGCACAACTGTGACTACATTCAGTAAAGGTAGATGGAAGTATTTCTTAGCTGCATTCTGGTGCCAAAGAGTAGCTGGAATCTGGATGCAATTTCCTATTTCTTGGTATTTCTTGATAAAAGAGCAAACAGAGAGGATGTCCTTGGAGAAGCCCAGAAAGCAGCATGCCAGAGGAGCTGAATACAGAGACTACTGTTAGTAATGAGAAACACAGCAGGATTCATAGCTTATTTGGGATTTGGAGAAAGAATAGGGACATTTGTTCACCACAGTTTAACAGAATCTGAATGGTAATAAAATGGTCTAGATATGGCTCAGGATGGATGGAGGCCAAACTGTTACTATTGATCTCAGCCCATTCAATTCTCCTCCAAAGAATCTCTTTCTAGTCTTGATCCTTAAGCTATGCTTTATTCCATTAAAACAAATAAACTATCAGGGAAACAACAAACAAACAAACAAAGCAAACCAACAGCAAAACCACCCAAAACTGCAATGTCAACTGCTCTTCTCTCAGTTCCATTTGTCACTACAAGTTTAAGGACCATAACATATTGTGTGGCCAGTTTGGAGACTAAAAGGTTTTGTATATTTTAAATGTAGGTAGTTCTTCATTTTTTCTTGCATAGCTGTTCACATTTCCTTAGTCACAGGTATTAAAACAGAAAACAGTTTACATTTACGGTCTTGACTGAAGGAGATCAAACCCAGATTTTCAGGCTTGAATGATAAAAAAGAGTTAGGCCAGAAATATCTGCTATTAGATATTCATTAGAGGCCCAGAAGGTAAATGTTTTAGCAAATCTCACATATTAAATCAGCAGAGTTTGGAAGAGGAAGCAGGTTTTCAGAGATCTCACCTTTTGCTGCCTATTAGCATTTCAGCAGTATGATTTTTCAAATAAACTTCGTGATCTACCACCACTCGCCATGCTTTGGTTCACATCAGATCAGACTCAGAGTACAGAAGCTTGACTCCTATCAAACAAAACTAAACTGGAAGATGCAATCCAGCTGTTAACAAGTAATTAGTCTGTAGGACCAGACTAGAACTAGTCCAAAGAAAAACTTTGGAAATAAAATGCTGTAGTATGGATCTCAGGTCTTTGGTACTAAATTTCACACTGAAAACTCATTCTCATGCTGCTTGCTATTGTAGACACAGCCTAATCTTCTAGGACTAAATGAACTAGGCCATTTTGGTCCACTCAGGAAACAAACTCAGAGTTCTGAGCTTTCTGACCTCACCTCAAATAGGAGGTTTTCCTTCACAACTACTGGAAGGCCTGTGATGAAAAGAAATGCTCACCATTCCTAAAGCTCTCTAACTTTCCCCAAGGTCACATAGTGGGAGTGTCAAAACAAAAAAAGCATCCAGAACTAATAATACAGAGTACAAACTATTTTGTAAATGATACACAGCTTTTCTGGTCATTGCCTCCTCTTCTTGCCACCATGAAAGGACAGCCACCAGTAGGAGAGGTGGACATATGTAAGTGTTATACAAGCAATCTGTTAAAAGGTACCATGTCAGAGTAAAAGAAAAGTGTAATGGTTGTTTAATCATTCTCACCATGAAGTGCCAATTTTTTAGTCTCTTATGATGTTCATGAATGATGCAGAGGGCTGGCATGATGAATGCAGAGCAATTCCAACTGACAGACACTTTCAGAGAATTTATATCCTTCCCACAATCCCTGGACAAAAGAGCTCTTGAGCTGTGTTATCATTTATTCCATAAGGGGATTTACAATCTTGCCAGCAACTCCTTTTACCTCACTGTATATAAAGCGTTTATTTGATATACTGATTGTGATCATTCAAGAACAACTCTATCTGAAGAAAGTCAGCAGGGGAAAGGAAAATCAGAGTGGTTCTGAGTAACTTGCTCACTTTGACCTGGGACTATGTTCTCCTTGGCCAGTTTGTTTTGTCTTTGGTATAAGTTCTTTCCCAGCATCCTCTCCTATACCATTTACAAACATAACAGAACTCAAGGGAGACATCTAATGGCCTATGCACGGCTACCCTTCTTTCAAGGCAAAAGAGGAAGTTTAGACAAAAGCCACCCATCCTACTCCTTTCTTACTGCTTCACTAGCAAGCACCTCAGCATTACAGTTTTTACTCCATACTGGAGTGGCCTCCGTCTCACATCTACATGCAGCAATGGCTTCTGCCAGGAGATTTAGCAGCAAAGCTGCACACGGGCCTTATCCATAGGATCAGGGTGATACAGGCATGCAACACCATAGCCTTCACTGTACTGGGTGGTTAAGATATTCCCACTGCCACAATGAACACATCACCATCAAACATGGATTGCATTACGAACTATGGCTTGAAAAAAAACCCAACCAACAGTTCCCTCTGGCCAAGGCGACCAAGAACTCTTATGACTTTGATATTCAGCCACTCTCTAGAAGTTTTTCCATCACTACTGTTTCCTGAGAAGTTCAGCAATTACAACCCAGACTAAAATACATTATCATCTGAGAGGCCCAGAGTTTGTGGTCTTCGGTTGCCCAGAGCAATAGCATGTGTCACACAAGTGAGGATAATGAAAGGGCTATGGGCTGATCGCACTGATCTAATGACAGCAATGATTTCCCTACACTACCTTTTGAAAGTATTTGGTGACTTCAGGCAAAGAAGCAATAAGTTTTATGACTATTACAGGTAATATCCATAATAACCTCACAGGGAAGGCTATCATCTTTTTGTACACATTTTAAATTATGCTTTAATGCTACATTTTTGCACCTATATATAGTATTCAATCTTAAATGCCCTGCTATTTCCCATTCTTGAAGAGGGCCTATACAAGCTAGGAGGACAAATTTAATTTTCTTGCTTTTGAAATTAATCTATCATTATATTAAAAGGTAATGCACCACATCACCACACAGTGCTAAGGTAGACCAGTGACAGGTGGTACACAAACATCTATCTAGATGTAGATAAGGGACTTCCTAGAGCAGTGAGTGAAACATATGGTATTTAATGGGTATTGCTAAGAAGGTGTAGAGAGAGAAGTCAAATTAATAAAGCTGAAGAAACAACTAAAAATGGGTAGGCCATGTCCTCTTAACCTTATCTCCTACTCACACTGAGAAACTTTGATTAAAATTGATAAAGATTTCCTTCATACATATTTCAAGAGTATATTAATCTCTATCTCCGCAAGTAGCAAACCTCAATATTTTAGTTTCAGTCTCTACTGCTTTATTGCTAATTGCCAGCTGTAGTCCCAGTAAAGCATTTAATTACTAAATCATTTATTTGTGAGACAACCCAAGGAAGAGTTGTCTTTTCGGCACACCTTCCGGGGTGCCAAAGGCATACAAACCTACAAAAAATCTCAGTTCTGTGCTTCCTAAAGGGGAAAAAAAAAATAAATCTCATAAATAAGCTGCAAAAATAAATCCCAGTCTATCATCTTTTTTTTTTCTCTCGTGTGCTGTAAATGCAAACTATTGATTTACCTCTATCTCTTTCATGCCTTTCACACACTTCAATAATACAGAGGATTTGTTCTTCATCCTTTCAGCTCCAGGCCTGGAATGCCTCTTAAGCCCTACGTTAAGGGTCACTCATTCTTCCTCAAACTGCAGCATTTGCATCCTACATTGCTGTACAGGTGACAGCTAGAGGGGCAAGTAAGTAGCACATAATCACCTACCTCCTGACTTTTTGGAAGGTGAGAAAGACAGACAAAATTTTTATAAACCTTGTTTTTTCAAACTTTTCATCATTTTTGTTTGGTCTTTTAGAAGCATCCTTCTGAATGTGATATAACAGCAGTAAAATATGGATGAAATGTAATTTCCAGTGCCTGCATCTTGCACTGAAGTTGAACTGGCATCACTGAATAATGTTGATGGCTCAATCAGTGGAAACAATAAGTTCATACTCCCATAGAAAACAGAGAACACACAGGCCTTCATATCACAAACACTGAGAAACAAAGAACCATTGAATAACTGGAAGGAACCTGTAGAGATTATGTAGTTTCCTTCTCCTCCAACTCAAAGCAAGGCCAATAAGATCACAGAATCATTAAGCTTGGAAACAACCTTCAAGACCATCAAATCCAACCATAAGATTGCTTAGGAACTTCTCTGGTTGAGTTTTGAATATCCCAAAGAAACAACTTCTTTGCTGGCAACCAGCTCCAGTGTTTTACAATCCTACTATTTAAATTGAAATTTTCCACATTTCATTTTGTGCCCATTGCTTCTCATACTATCACTGTGGGTCTCCAAGAGCAGTCTTCTCTATAAACTCCTAGTCTGGTAGTTAAAGACAACAATAGTATTTCCTCCCTCTCTCCCCTTAGGGCTGAACAAACCCTGTTCTCTTAGATTCTCCTCATATGTCGTATTTTCTAGCACCTCTGCCACTATGGTGGCCTTCTGCCAGCTTTGCTCCACCCTTGATGCCTGTCTCTTATTGTGAAGCCCAAACTTGGGCACAGTACTCCAGATGTGGTCTCACAAGTACTTTCCAGAGGGGAGGAATCCATTCCTTTGCCCTGCTGGTTGCAGACTTACTAAGGCAGATCACTATGAAATTTGCCCTCTTTGCACAAGGGCACACTGCTGACTTGAATTTAAATACTTATCCACCTTTTCTACACAGCTGCTTTCTTCCATTTGGTTGAAACACAGCCTGTTGTCCTGTTGCATAGTTTTCTGTCCCAGATGTAGGACTTGGCATTTGCTTTTGTGAAACTTCACAAGTTTCAAGTGATGGCTCTGCTTCTCTGCCCCGTTGAGGTCCCTCTGAATTGCAGCTCATCAACAATAGCCCCCAGTTTGGGCATTTGCAAACTTGCCAAGAGTGCACTCTATTCCATCACCCAGGTCTTCAACATAGACATTAAACAGTACTGGCATCAACATCAGCCCCCAAGGGCCATCACTAGTCTTAAGCTGTCTGTTGAACTTTCTGCCACAGAGCACAGCCCTTTGAACCAGCAGTCAAGCCAGTTTCCCACTCACCTGATCATCTACTTACTTAGCCTATATCTCACTAATTGGAACATACAGATACTGCAGGAGACCATGTCAAAGCCTTTGTTGAAGTAAACAATGTCTTCTGTATGCCTGCTGTTCACAAAGCCAGCCTCATTGTAGAAGGCAAAGAGATTGGCCAGGCATTGTTAGCCCTCGGTAAATCCATGTGGGCTATTCCAAGATAGCTTTTTGTCCTTTGTGTGCTTGCAAGTAGCTTCTAGACAAATTTGCTCTGTAATCTTCCCAGGAACTGATGTTAGGCTGACTAGCCTGTAATTCTCTAGTAGACATAGCATTTGCCATATTATTTTTTTTGTATCATAATGCCCCATTAATAACATTTTCACTGTTTTCCCCCTCACCTATTTCCTCTCCGAGTTCCTCACAACGCCTCACTAAATTTATTGATCGAAGTACCACAGGCTCTTGGATCTTAATATTTCTTAGAGAATTTCCTCCCTTCACACATGCTCTCCTCAATATACCTGTTAAAAATAGATCTCCCCTTATGACAACTCAGGATATGACTTTCAGTCTCAAAGCTTGCAAGCTAGTGTTACTTCATCTATTTAAAGGCTTGAAAAAATAAAAGAAGAACCTGTTCCATGATCAACCAATTAGTTCATCAAACAGCAGAACCTACTTTTAAGCTATACAATTAGCTGTTTCATGAAACACACCAAGTGCTACCTGTGTCCTGTATACCATAATGCCCTGCTTTCTTGCAAATCCAGAGAAGTGTTTTCCTTCTTGTGGCAATGGGCCTCGGCACCCAGTTCATTAATTTGATCTTTTCTCCCATTTTAATTAAGTCGAATGGTCTCTCTCATATAGTATACTTGGAGCTATAAGCTTTTCAGATTTAGGTGTTCTGCTCCAAATCCAACTGACAACTCCACTCCCTTGTTCTAAAGAATAAGATTACTACAGAATTGGTTTTGCTTTTCCATAAGAGAATGCTGTTATAAGACACTTGCAAAGCCTGGGGGAGCTATAGTTTCTTCAGGCAAGTCCTTCCAACGTGTCATTCTGACAGCTATATCTCCCCTTCAAGTACTACTAAATATACTGGAATGCGTACTTAGAGCAGACAGCAAATTCCAAGAAAAGCCAATTTTCTTTCACTCGTTTTTGAAGTGCAGGCTGTTCCATGGACATATTTTCCTTTGTTCAGAGGTTCACAGGCTATTCTGAAAGGTGGCTTCCATACAGGGAAAACTTTGAAATACTTAACACACTTGTACATTAATTTATTTCTTTTTACATACAACCAGTTTCCCTGGCACTTTTGCCAATCCTCAAATTTATTGATATTTAAACAGGAGCCTCTGGCTTTTGTTCTCTCCGCCTGATTCTCTTGTAAAGTCATATAATGCTGAATTGATATGGTGACAATAATTGGCACAACAGAACAGTAAGGTCACAGACATAAAGAAAAGGAATGTAATTCTGACCTTGCAACAAGCGTAAGTCTTGAGCAATTCATCTCAGGTCAGTGACTTAATTCAAGTACATTTAGTTATAAAAGAAACCATGCTCATTGCTGTACTTACAGGCAGTATCTGCTTGCATTGCAATTCATATTCAAATACAATACCATCTGTAATATATTATCTCAGGGAAATACTAGGGGATAATTATTGGAAAATTGAAGTCACCAGTGGTAAAATTTTCCACCTGTTATAAAGTATATAAGGACTTCCTCCATCAATCACATTCTTACATGACAAAATATTCCACAAGTCCTGGGATGGATCTTTCTCTTTCAAGGCAACCTTCACATAACACTGCCAGAGTAGATTTATACCACACACAGTGGAGCAAATTAGCAAACATTTCTGTCCAGTTATTTTGGCATTAGGCATACTCTATTAGCAACCAATTACTGTCATGGTAGAGCAAAAGGATATTAAAGAATTGCTAGCACTACACAGCAGCCAGATGATCCCTTCTAAAAAGCCTAGAAACCAAACAATGCAGAAGTAGTACAGCCTTAGGTACAAGTTAGGTCAAGTGACTATATGCTGTGAGGGAGTTTAAGGCTGTTAATTTGCACTGCTATATCTACCGCTAAACCCTATCAAGCAGAGTGTAGAAATAACGGCTTACAGAGAAAAGAACAGAGATTGTGTGCTAGTAGATGACAAAAATAACTCTAACTTGTCTCCATATAGAAGGTAACCAATCCAGACATGGACAACTATGACCACACTGAGTTTGGGCATGGTAAGAACTATGGCCTAGATACATTTCTGTATTCAGTCATCAAGGACTCAGAAAATGGCAGCTCTCTTAACCACTGATGAAGGGAGTTGGTACCTCAAGAATAATGTTAACTATCAAGAATAGTTAACTATTTTCAATCATATTTGCAGATATACTACACTCACTCGTTTTCCACATGCAACATTACAAAAACAAGCTCTTTGCTAGGTAAAAAAAGCATTGGATTTTTTTTGGCATACCCCTTAGGATCAACTTTGTAGAAATAAAGGAATCAAGATAAAACATACGAAGAAGATATCAGCATTAAAAAAAAATAAATACAAATTCCCCAAAGCACACATCAGGCTCACATGACAGTGATAAATACACATGCTTGCCCAACTAACAAAAACAAGTCTTCCCCTACTCCTACACAACACACCAGCATTCTGCTTAAGTTTACAGGAAGACATGAATTTCCATTGTTGCTAAGCCTTTACTTTCAGATGTGGAGATTTCCATCACTAAGTACTACATAAATCAAGATACTGCATTTTAGCATGCTTCCTTACTGCAAACATATTGGCATAATTCTTTTATTAGAAAGCCTAAAGAAGTAGTCTTCTTTAATAAAACAGTAAAACTTGCTTTTAATTCCCCAGCAACATTGGCATCATATATATTTTTGCATTCATGTTTATTTCTTCTTCCATGCTGACCTTTGTACACACAAAGGAATAATCCAAACATTTTCTCCTCCAGATCTTCTCCCATGACAAACATCTTCAACAAAACCCATGAGAAGTAAGTTATGAAATGATAGGTAGGGTGTGTAGCATTCGAAGAGAAAACACAGTGCCTGGAAGTTCCTGGTTACATGTGTATACCACTTAAAGTTGGTCATTTATTAGACTCTCTAGAAACTACTGCAATACAATCTAAACAAAGATATTTCTGTTTTAAAATAAAACCTTTCCAACATTTGGAAATAAAAATCTTGCTTCCAGGCACACCACCCTCTTACTACAGCTCCCATTTTGCATTTTCTTTTCCTTCTATTTCTTAGTACATTCATTTGCAGCCAGTTTGACATGACAGAGTAGTATCTCCAATATAGCAATTACAATTAGTCATTTGTTTGTTCAGCACTGGCCCAAGGGGATCCTGATGTATGGGAGGGGTGGGGGGTGTCTTTTTGCATGCCACCACTATACAAACAAATAAACCAGTAAACACCGGGGTATGTGTCAATAATGTTGAAACACAGTCATCTTAATAGTATGTATTTTTCATTAACATGAACTCAACATATTAACCTATTTAAATCTGAGAAGAAAACTAAGACAGAAGTGTTCACTAACTCTATCCCTTTCTGCAGCATAAATTATCCAGATCTAAAAGGAAAGACTGATGAGATTAAAAAAAGCTACGTACTCTACATATAGCTTATCTAAGGAGTATGTTTGAAAAATGCCTATAGTGAGAAAGAAGAAAAACTTTCAAAGTGGCAGCAAAAAGGAACAGCTAGGAATAATGAGATGAAACTGGAAGGAAAACAAAACCAAAGTAATAGCTGAATATCAAGGGGGACAAAAAATTAATAATGTTAAGCTCTTCCCCCCCCCGCCCCCCGTCCTTTCCCTTCCTAGTTCTGAAATAGTTCTGAAACAGGCCTTCACATAACCTCCTTTTCACTTCAAAGCCATAATACCTAAGCATACTATAGAACTTTCTACACCTCTTCCTAGCATGGACACAGGAAAACTGTCTTGCTGAAGTTGCTATGGGCTCTGAAAAGCCAGGTCCACCACTACTGTTCCTGGTAGCCAATACATATTTCTTTGTAACTACTGAAATTTTTATACAGAGCCAGTAACCATGACATCCCAGCATTGCTCAGATGTGTACTTGAAGTTCTTTTTCAAGTGTCAGTTCAAAGAACATCACCACCAATATTTAATTCTCCCCCCCTTCCCCCCACATGTCTGGAACTTTTTGCTTGGGGGCTTTTGTTTGACTTTGGGATTGGTTTCACTGATTTTCTTCCCCCTGCTGATGATGTCTGCCAGAGGCATCACCATGGTGACTAAAAGACCTCCTGAGAGGATAACAAACTCATGAAGTTTTCCTTCAGAGCAGTGTCCAGCTGTTGCAAACTTTCCCCATTTATCTCTTCACAGTCTCAATTAGATCCATTGCATCTTGGAACAGATTTCCTCCCTCCTACTGAAAAGGCTTTGGTCCACTTGTCAGTTGGCATCCTTGCTTCATTACTTGCTGACAGCTCACAATACAGCTCCTTTCCCCTGGTAAATTACTCCTAATCAATTCCTTCTGTAACATTATCTTCTCATCTCTTCAACATACAGACACATACCCTCGCATGCTGGGAAGGGGCTAGCTGTGATGGCTGCCTCCCTAAGAAACTCCAGTAGATAAGGAATTTGGTGCATGGGATGTTTTCCTGGCTTTGCTGCTGGTTTGTTCTGGGACACAGGGCAAGTTTCAGTCTTACTCTCCCCATCTCCAAAGTGGAGAAGAGAAATATTTCTCTGCCTATACAGGATGCTTTGAGACATGTTGATGGAAGAAAGTTTTATTAGTCAGGATGCAAACTCCTCTGACAAGGAAGAAAACAAGCAAGCAGTATTAATAAACACTGCAATATATTATGATTGACACTTTATCCACAATAAACCCTCTAATGGATATTTTTTGGATTTTCAATCACTTGTCCTATCAGACAATGCTTATGCTTTAACTCCTATTCCTCATCCCCTTTCCTTAGGCCAGTAAGCTGAAATATACCACAAAAAGATCCCTGAGGAGCTCTACTTGTCACTGGTCTCCACTTGATGTCTAGATAGAGACCAGTGACAAGTGTAATTCCTCAGGGATCTGTTCTGGGTCCAGTGTTGTTCAACATCTTTGTCAGTGACATGGACAGAACAACAGCATTGAGTGCACCCTCAGCAAGTTTGCTGACAACACCAAGTTGTGTGATGCAGTGGACTCAACTGAGGGAAGGGATGCTATCCAGATGGATCTTGACAGGCTTGAGACATGGGGCAATGCAAACCGCATGAGGTTCAACAAGTCAAAGTGCAGGGTCCTGCATCTGGACTGGGCCAATCCCAGGCACAATTACAGACTGGGTTGAGAGTAGAGCTGCAGAGAAGGACTTGTGGGTGCTGATTGATGAGAAGCTCAACGTAAGCCATCCGTGCATTTATGAGGCTCACAAGGCCAATTGTATCCTGGGATGCATCAAGAGGAGTGCGGCCAGCAGATCAAGAGAGGTGATTCTCCCCCTTTACTCTGCTCTTGTGGAACCCCACCTCGAATACTGCATCTAGTTCTGGTGTCCTTACCATAAGAGGGACATAGATCTGTTGGAGTGAGTCCAGAAGAGGGCCACAAAGATGACCCAGGGGCTGGAGCACCTCTGATACGAGGATAGGCTGAGGGAGCTGGAATTGTTCAGCCTGGAGAAGAGAAGACTCCGGGGGGACCTTATAACTGCCTTCCAATACCTGAAGGGGTCCTACAGGAAGGCTGGAGAGGGACTCTTCACAACAGTGGGCCAGCGATCAGATGAGGGGAAATGGTTTTAAACTGAGGGAAAATAGGTTTAGATTGGATCTTAGGAAAAAGTTCATGAGTACAAGGGTGGTGAGACTCTGGAATAGATTGCCCAGAGGAGCTGTGGATGCCCCCTCCCTGGAGGTGTTCAAGGCCAGGTTGGATGAGGCCTTTAGCAATCTGGTTTAGTTGAGAGGCATCCCGGCCCATGGTGCGGAGGTTGGATTAGATGATCTCTAAGGTCTCTTCCAGTCTAAGCCATTCTATGATTTTATGAGAAAGACAGCTACCCATTCTGTATTCAGAGACAAAAAGAGCCTTCACAACTTTGATGCACCATCTAGGGAACTTTAATCACGTTAAGTGAACCAGGCTATCTACTTCAGAGAAGATGGAAAAGACCGAAGTCATCATGAAATGTGACTTGTACCAATCAAGACTATTAGTCTTCTGACAGGTGGATGTTGCTGCATCCTGTTATTTCAGTATTTCTTAATGCTGCCTTTACTGTATGGTGCCACACTATTCCCCATGCATCAGTCTAGAAGGAATGTGCTTTAAGGATTTGATGTATATATTTCTACATAAGTGTTTCCTTTGGTTTGATGCTGTTGCCTCTAATGTTGCCAGGAAGGAATTATAATTAGCTGTGAAAACACAGTTTTTAATAGTTTGTCAATGTGCCAAAATATATTGAAAGTACCAGTGAATATGGATGCAACAGACTCATCAAATGACTGCTTCTAAAGAATGCAGAACACACAAGGGCACATTGCTGAGATTTTAGAGGTCTTTCTTTGTTAGCACATTTAGAACTGCTGAAATTTTCTCAGTTGACACTGCTCTGAATAAGGACATCTGCTTGCACACTTATAGGGAGAAGCCACAAAGGTTTTAACTGTACTGTCTCCAACTCTGCTGCTACTGAGTCATGAATTTCTTGGGCTGAGAACTAAGTTCACCTTTGAATTGTTTTCACTCCTGGTCCTCCCAGGTGAGGTTGCCAAGAAGATGAGCAGAGTCATGAGTGATAATGGCTACTGCCAAATGGATCCCAGCTGAACCAGCTTCTGCCTTTGTTCTGCACAGACACAGCACTAAGCCTTTAAGGGCTAATGTAATGTCATGGAGCAGTGCTTGTTCAGCATCCTTATTATCTGTGGAGAAGCAGTTTTACTCTCTGTGCTACAGAGCACAGAACTGTAGATTCCAATAAGAATTTGAAATGTTATTCTGTATTACTATTTTTCTACATGGAAAAAAGTATCAAACCCTACCACCTTACCTTAGTAAGAAAGTCTTTCTGGCCACTTCATGACATTAACTGAAACAAGATGATGTAATATATATATATATTTTTTTTTTTTTTTTAAGTACTTAGTAGTCCCAAGTGGGTATGTATATTTGTGGGTACCAGTAAGCACGTGACAAGTGTAAACCGACTAAGCCATGCGTCAAAGTTATAGATGGAAAAAAATCACGATTCGTACTAATATCCCCAGAGACGCAAGCCTTTCTAGCCAGTAAGTAATGTCTCATTTGAAACTAAAGGAAAAAGGAAATAATACATTCTTTTTCAAATCTGTTCTGGCACACATAGAAATGGCCTAAACCTATTCATTAAGGGCAAAGAATGACCTACAGAAATCTGTAACAAAAAGCAGATTTAGAAACCAAACCTGACCTTATAATTTAAACAAAGTGTTCTTCTATTGCTCCCTATTACTCAAAAGAATTATCAAGAGAACTTGATAATGCAATCTTATAATACAAGATTTTTGAGATGTACCACATGTGCACACACACAGGCATGTGCATTCAGTGACATCAACAAAGAAAAGACAACTAGATTACAATGGACAAAGAATACTTATGATTTCCTCTTCCTCTTCGTTTGCGTTGACTCCGGGCACCCAATATACCCCCGGGGGCAAATACCAGCACCCCCATGAAGCTCTCATACAGGTTCAGCAACCTCCTTGCTCAGCCACATTCTATTAAAAACAAATTGCAACAAAGACTGCAAGGTCACCTTCCACTTTTTTTTTGTTATTAAAAACACTTATGTGACACTGTCTTTATAAAATGTGATAATAATTTCCAACATGGAATCATAACATTGTACAATTTAAATACATTTTTCTTTCTCATACTTCAGTGTTTAGAAAGAATAAATACCTTCCCTATTTGACAGTTAGGGAAAAGGACCTCAGGGGTCCACAATTCCAGAAGAACCTGCAATTCCCCGTAGGCTATATTAAGAAGTTCAGTAGCACAGCATCTCTTCAGCCCAACATGACTTACCAAGCACCATAAAGTCAATGAGACAGTA
The DNA here is from genome assembly GCA_033439905.1 of Ceryle rudis. NCBI lineage: Eukaryota > Metazoa > Chordata > Aves > Coraciiformes > Cerylidae > Ceryle > Ceryle rudis. The sequence goes on along the minus strand of JAAGNO010006402.1, from coordinate 90,513 downwards.
GAGAAAGAATTCAGTATTCCCAGCTCCAAGACAGGGATCCAAAAAGTGGCCTAGGAGTCCATAAAGACTATCCGAAACTGGTTTGCAGAACCACATTACTATCAGGTGTATTTCTCTTTAGAAACTGTATGATGCATGTATGATCTTTCCTGATAATTTTTTTACAGGAACTCAATGGTCAAAAGTTTGAAAGTCAGCAAACCCTGTCTATGCCTTACAATAGATCAGCCATTTTGGTAGGGACTTATGCTGATATCAGAGACTGACAGCTTCTAAGGAAAAAGAAGCACCAATAATAGAAGTGACCAGCCCATTTTCATGGAAGGAGTTGCACAGAAGAGTCCCTAGTAATAAACAGTTAAGGGTGCCAAGTACTGAAAATAAACCATTCAAAATTACAATTGAGCCTTCGTGAATCTTATCCCTCCAAACATATGCAACAGGACACCTGCTGCTCTTTAAACCTCTCTCAGAAGCAGCTATATATCACTAGAAGGAAAAAAACCAAACCTATCCTAACCTACCAGTGGCACAAAAGCGAGCAAATCTGATATTCCATGTTGATGTTTATGAGGTCTGCCTTTGTTTAAAACCAAGTAACAGCTTAATTTATTTATTTTAAGTGTTCAGTATAAATCAGAAGAGGAGGGAAAAAAAAACCCAAAACAAAACCCACAAAATTTGACCTTTAAGATTCAGCAGGTACTACTTGGACTGCAATAACTGCCATGGAGACCCCTAACCTCTGCTCCCTGCTACTCAGACTGGGAGGTCTGTGGTGGTTTTCCACTGGGGCACTGTATCTTTCCACAAGTATCCATGTTACGTTATCCTGCAACTGCAGACTCCACATGAGAATTAGTAGAAGCATCAAGCTAAACAACAATTGAAAAAATTACAGTCAAAACCCCTGCTGCTCAAGAGAAGAAAGGGTGCATACAAAAATGCACTGAACTGGAAACGATGCCGCAGAGCCCTGCAGCAGAATGGTCTGGAACATCTAATTAGCTATTGCTGAACGGAGATTTATTTTAACTCAAAGATTTCCTTTTCAATTCATTTGTAGAGTTTTTCACTAGAGAACAGCTAAAATTGCTTCCAAATCACAATAGAAAATTAATTTGTGGGATGTCTGCAAGAGACATAAAATTCAAACTTCTGTACTATAACCCAAGTTATCTGCATGGCAAAGGAGAGGATCAATTGCTCTTTCTTGCCTTCTTTCTGAACCCCAGAACTATGTTTTCCAAATATATCAAAGACAGTTCTGCTGCTGTCCTATTGTCCATTCAGGTTATCTAAATCCCATCTTCTCCCCAGACTGTACAAATAGAGAATACAGAATAACTGGAGAACAAAGATTTCAGTTCAGAGAGCCTTGTGACAGTCAAAGGAAATAGAACTCTGTATTTTCCACATGGGAAGCATAATCTCCTTCTGTTGCTCAAGCATCTGTTTGTGAAGTCTCTCAGATATGACAGACCACTTCTGCACACATTGTCAGTTTAGAGAGAAAAAGAACATGGAATAATTTCTGTCTTCAGAAAAAACACAGATCCTCACATTTATTATAAACCACCTAAAGCTGTTTCACAAATATGGTTATACCACAGTATAAAGAAATCTTATTACCAATAATAATATGTTCAACCATTTGAAGACATTACAGATATTTGGAAAAATATCCCAGGTGGGGAGAAAGAATACTTCTTTTGATGGAATCTTTATCTGATCATGTGAATCTTTCTAATCTTCCCTCTTGTTTTCAGATAGGACTAGGAACAACGAACCATGTGGTGAAGGGTTTCTCCTGAAGCAACAGTGTATGTACGTAACCTCCAAGGAAAGCAGAGGGAACTCCTGCAGTATGCTGAGTTAAGGACTAGTGATGCCCTCTCCAGCTGAGAAAAATCCTCAAGCTTAGGTCTAAAGGAGAAACCACTAACTAAATAGTTTAGCTTACTTAAAAACCTGTGAAATTTTGTAGAATATTTATGTATAGGTTGAGGAAAAATGCAGACAGTGCATTTCCTATATTCATTTCATTCTGGTGAGACCTTTAAAAGTAGAAGCGTCCTTTGGAGCTCACCCTGGGATTCTCTGCTGGGACTAACAACAAAAATAAAAATAGCAATCTTTCAAGAGGGACAGATCCACTGAGAGAAAGTTAAGTTTTCACTTATTCATTTAATAATACATAAAAATTTATTATGACTGAAACCTAACTAATCTATAAGACTGCACAATCCCAACCTTAAAAATAAGTATTCATAAAGAACATTCGCTTCAGCTCACAATGCAAATGTAATTGTAGCATTACTTGGGACTTCAAACAGATCTACTTGTTACTGGAAACAATGCAACGCTGTACTTACTAACATATTTACCACAAACAGACAAAGCAAATGCTCAAATTACAAAATAAATACAGTTTTAAGCCATCCGGGATCCTTCCTAAAATGTCTTTCCCTCCTGACCCAAGCAGGTGCTCTTCCTGCTCACAAAGAATCCAGAAGATCTGCAGATCTTCCAGAGAACTTCAATGCATCAGGAAGAGGCATTGACTCTCAGTTGAGATTTCCTTAAGGCAAATCAAAAGGGTAAGCATCTATCAAATCTTCACCTTCCTTGTATGTACTGCATTTTGAACATGCAAATTGAAATTCACTGCTTTTTCCACCCCTTCAAGTTCCAGATATGCAAGTCATGAAAGGATCGAATCTACAGTTTTTGTTTGATCCAAAACCTATTGAGATCAAAGGCTTTGAAACAGGACCTTTAATGTTTGGAAGGGATTTCAAATAAGCCTGTAATTTAATTTATTTCTTTTTATAGTGTTAGTCTTCACAATGGAGTTATTTAAGGTATAATGAGACAAAGATTTGAAAAGCTCTGATGAAGACCGTATTGATACAGAGAAGGGCTCAAAGAATCTTTTTGGGTTTATTATCTGTAACTGCTAGTATTCCTTTCACCTTTATTTAAGTAGCATCTGCTAATAGAAGATTTTAGCCAGAGGGATACAGCTGCTCAAGATATCCTCTGTTTTCAGCTCTCATTTAATTGTATATTATCAACCATTCCCTGGAGAACACGTTTAATAGATGATGAACCTGTTTCATGAACAAACCTTCTCAAGAGCATTGTGAGATTTGAAAGTCCTGACAGAGAGCAATGATCTGTGTAACTTCATATTCCCCAGGGAATGTGACTGCTCTGTTTGAGCTCTCAAATGGGTAGGAACAATTCTAATTCTAAAAATAAATAAATAAAAACAGTGAGTACTCATGGTGATAGGCTTAAAAAAAAAAAATACTTGCTAGCTTAGTGCTAAATATTCCAGTTTCTCATAGAAATTAAAATATACCTCTCTTCCTAACTCAGGCTATTTTCTGTTTATTAGTCTCTCTACCTGTACAAATTCGGGTGGGAACACAAAATCTGAAAACAGTCATTAACTACAGAAAGGTAAATGTTGCAGTCAATGGTCATTTGTGAGCTGCTGTCTTATGTAGCTGTCTATTAATCAAAGGAGAGGACACTGAAGGAAACACTGAAGGGGAAAGTCCATCCCTACCAGAGTAGCTTAACAGTACATAGAGCACAAGAGACATAACTGAGGGTATTATGAAGACACAGGCAATCTTTTCCTACTGTGTTTATGCAATGCTTATTTCAACAACATCCTCATCCATTGATAGATAGGCAAAACATACAGACAGCTAAATACATGTCAAAGGATCGAGAGAAAAGGGCTGCCGTGAAGCCTGTCTGGGTGCACAGCAACATCCTGGACTACAGCAGTTTTCAAACACACTCCCATATTTAATCAGATCATGACAAAAACTAAGATCTTTTAAAGAAACCCCAATCAATAAAATATTCAGAGGGTAAAAATATGTCTGCAAAACAAATATCATGACCCATATATGTATATATTTTGGTAAATGCTACTTTTAGATTAAGGTTTTGTGCCTCAATCTTACAGTAAGGTCAGCAATACACATTACATTTACCTGACAAATTGCAGGGCAAAGGAAAAGCTATGTAATGAAACCAGACAGAAAGCTCGATGAATTAGTTTCAGAACAAGAAAACTAGAAGGGGAGAATGCCCACAGCAGTCCATGGAAGAATTCATTACAGCCAAGCAGCACCACGAGTTTCCAGTTCTCTTGTTGCAATCAGGAAGCTATAAATAAATATGTCTTCCAATTTCACTATGCTAAGTTCCTCCATCAAGTGATTTTCTTGATGAGCTGGATAGTCCAATGGCACCACTATTGGTCTTCTGCATTTCTTCCTTTCTTTCTACTTTTTCTAAAGCAACACAGATGCTGAACAACACAAACCGAAGAAAAACAAAACAAAACAGACTTGGAAACCTAGAAGAACCTTCTCATGCAATCAACTGTGTCAAAGGCACATTTCTCATGAGATTTATGTTAATCTTGTTCTAATAAAGTGGATAGCACTCTCATTTAACATATTACTTTTTATCTATGTATTTTTATCCAAGCAGGAGAATCTAGAATCACTTGAAAATTCATTAACACTGACATTTAGACAACACAAAGCTATTTCAATTCAATTAAACAAAGCGTGTGTTAACCTTCAGCAAAAGAAGTAGCCGTTCATTTTTATAGGCTGCTGTAAACAGTTTTCTGGGCTTCAAAGCCAAGATCAATAAAGCTTCTGCAAACAATAATAATCTCACACACACTCCATCGACAGCTGCTCAGAAAATATAGTCCGATTCTAAAGGTCTTAGTGACTGGGCATTTTCCTAGTATTTTCCTCTTGCTCTCTAACATCAGAGTGCAAATGCCAAGACCTTAGTGATCCCCTTGCAGCAGCAGCAGCTAGAAGGAGCTGCCCCCTCCTCTAGAAAGAAAAACTGCCTATTGTAAGAAAACTTGGGGAAAAAAAGTGAAGCCATGTATTGAGCAACTACCTGATGAGGCACAAATTATGCAGCCTAAAGTTACAAGACACTTCACTTCCACAAAGCAGGGCAGAGACAGATGAAACATTAAGCCTGCCTCTTTTCCCTTAAGTGCTATTAGCCTAACACTACAGGGAAATTTCCCGTCATCCACAGAATAGGTACAATCCAGTGTCCAGCTCTGTCCACAAGCATCTTGCTTGCTTTCCTATAATCTCACTAATGAAAAGTAACAGAGAGGTAAGAGAGAGCACTAAACTAGCAAGTGTATCTTTTTTTTTTTTACGCCCAGTTCAGGAATAGCAGCTTCTGAATTCCTTAGTCCTGCTAAGGCTACCAAAGCAAAGATCTGCTTTATGTTCTCATCTACTCCAGTAATCATTTCACCACTTCCTGCATCCCCAGTATCTATTCAACTGACTATTTAAGGGGTGGTGGTGGTGTGGGTTTGTTTCGTTTTGCAGGAACTGGGCGGGGGGGGGTGTGAACAGAGACCATGATTCAAGCCCACTGATATCTGATAGCCCACAAACACAGTGGCAATAGTGTTCTTTAACAAGTGAAATTCAACTGCCAACAGCCAATACCTAAATTACTGGTTGATCAGGAAACACACAAAATGCAGAGGTAGATGGAAATTCATCTTTCATGTTCCCAGCTCTATTAATAACAATATCTAGGAATCTTGCAGACCTAACACCTATAAAACTAATATTTAACATTGAGATGTAGTTCTGCTGTAGTTACATGATCACATATGGCCAACATTAAAATTATGATTCTACTTTGGGATAAAAGAATGAAAAACACAATAAGGATCTTTCTCAACAAATTGTCCTGTATCCCAAGGGGAAGGGATAAGTACACAAGTAGTACATAAATTTGGAGACTTCCTCCTACCTTCTCTCAGATGACAGTGAAGGCCTGAGGTAAGAACTCAAAACATACTTTGCAATAGCTCCAATCAGGTCTCACTCAGATCAGTGGATTAGGCTGCTTGAGAGCTACTGAAAAGTCTAATCCCTGAATAGAAGCTTAAGGCTGAGGTTTGCATGGTCAGTGTGAGGGATTTGGAGGGCTTCTGCAATTCCACAATGGTGGATTCAGCTAATGCTTAAAAAGAAACAAACAAAGAAAATCAAACCAAACAACCCAACAAAACAAAAACCACAAGAAAGAAAAAAGCACATTTTCCCTGTAAAATACTTCCCTACATCACCACACAAAGTATTGCAGGTTGAATTATATATAAAAAGTAAGGTATCATGTGTATTTCCATCAGGCACTAAACATTAACAAGCCACATTACATAAATTTCATTCTGTCAGTCCTCAGGACATCATGCATAATCATCTGATGTGGTGAGATAAAGTACAGTTTAATCACAATGATCAGATATAACAAGGAAACTTAGAAGACATATAATCCATCTTCCTAACGGAAAGAAAACTTTCCTGCAGATGGCCAGCTTTCAAAGTTACAGTGTTGCTGTAATTATAGAGTACTACCACTAAGTTCAAAGTCACTCTATTTTCATGTTGGTGAAAATTAGAACAGGATTGGACCTTCTGAGGGTATTTAGTGAGTAGGTACATACCACCCCTTTGGCAAATAAGAAGTGTCATAATATGCACCAAATATTAAGCCTACTAGATGCACAGAAGATATTCTGCTGACTACAGCTTGCAGAAGAAATGGGTCTGGTGCTTGGTGAATGCCTCTGGTTTGTATTTACTGTATTTCATCACTACAGTCCCAACAAAGTCATTTTTGATTCATGGAGATTTCATCCAGAGGAGTCCAAAGTAGCCCAGCATTTAGTGAAAGGGGAAAAAAAATAAAATCTGAGCAATAAGCCTAGTGGGGCATATTCCCATTTAGGCTGATTCCCTAATTACCTTGATAGGTAGGAAAAACTAGATCATGGGCTACAACAAAACAATTCATTTAGACTTCTTAGAAATTGCAAATATTTTTCCTTCCTCTCTGCAGAAAACTAGTACCAGGTTTACAACTTGCCATTTCCAATGTAATTTATAAGGAATACAAAGTACTCCAAGCATCAGCACTGCTGGAAAGTGGGTGCTACTCTGCCCAGCTGGCAGTGTTACTTCTGCTTTCAAGGGCATTCAGGAACATTAGCCACATTTAATGTGAAAGTAATTGTTTTCAAGCTAGTAAACACCATTTGGATCACCTCATAAAAGGTTGCAACGTATTTTGGTGGATTTGTAAGCCTACTTGGTTCTGTCCACTCCTTTTCTCAGCCCTTAGTTTATGAATGAAAGCAGCCTTTTGTTATGAATGCGTCTTCTGAAACAAAGAAATAAAACTAGATACACAAGTTTAGCAACAGCATAAGAAAGCACTGTGAGGAGGTGCAGGAGAATCCAGAGTGGACTTCAACGTGGATCAATGTGATCTAAGGTGATGCCGTTTATTAAAGCACACACACCGCTTGATATATCATTTCTCTATCAGTACACGAGCTACATGACATTGCTATTGACTACATGTCCTGTCCATACACCTAATTATCACTAATAATTGGTTAAAGCTACACAGCCACATCTCCCTTATAAGGCAGTTGTTGACATTCTTGCAGTTTCTT
>JAAGNO010006402.1:36918-75034 GCA_033439905.1 Ceryle rudis | reverse complement strand
TTTGGTGTTGTTTTTTTTGGTGTGGGGTTTTTGGTTTTTTGGGGGGGGGGGGCGTGGGTTCATTTTTTTTTTCCTATTTTGCTTCTCCCAATGCTACAGCCTGGTCCTTCTATTTGTTTGGGTTTTGTTTTGCTCTTTGAAACTCGGGTGACACTCAGTGACTTCAGTGAGAGATACTAAAACTTGCTTAGCACAGCCCCTCCACACACAGTTGCATTTTTCCCCCTTAGGCTCCTTATTTACCCCTCTCAAGCACATGCAAATTGACTTGCAACTGGAAAATTTCATGAAGCAAAAACCATTCCAGAGATTTAAGACTTAAGAGTGAACGATTATTTATTAAGTACAGGGAACGAACAGAGAGTGGCATTGGTTAGTCAGGTTCCACACTCCCCTGCCCCTCCTCCATAGTTACTTTAAAGACAATAAACTTTATAATGAAGTATCGATAACATCTTCTATTTAAGCTAACAGGCTTATCGTGTGCTCCACCACAGAGTATGCTGTTTTAATTAGCAAGATGGATCTCGGAGTTGATATGTTCTGTTGTGCTATAATTCCTGCCTTTACAGTAATTTTCTCCTGTTTTTCACACTATAATGTGCTATAAATCCTACTTAGCCTGCCTCGCTGGCCTGTTGTTGCTCAGAGTCAATCTTTCAGGCCCTCCGTTTCCATGACAACTTCCTGCCATCCTCCCCTTTGCAGGATTATCCTACAGACCCCTGGGGAGACAGCTGCAATGCTTGTGGGCTTTCAAAGCTGAAGTTTCATTCAGTCACCTCTCTACCTCCAGTGGGTTTGATTTGCCCAGCCATGTCAAGCTGCAGGCACCTGGGGCTGCACCCAGGGAGATGGGAAACCAGTTCTCTCTTCATCTCTCTTGAATGGGGATGCCTAGAAAAATAATAAAGGCTTGGCTGGTTTAATGCCTAAACAAGTAAGGAACAAATGAAATAACACCTCCCACTCCAGCACTTTTGCTCCCATTTTCCTTCTTTTATCTCAGTGTCCTCTGCCCCCATGTTCAGTCTCAGCACACATTTTACATTCTACTAGCACATAACCTTAGTTGCTCTTAATTCTCAGACTTTATCTTCTTGCCTCTCTCATCTCCTTTTCCCCACTATTTTACCTTGCTCCCTGTTCCTCTTTTTCCTCTCTACTGCTCTTCTAAACACTCCTTTTCTTGCTTTTACTCATATCCTACAATGCTTGCTAAATACAGATGTGAGGATCCAGAAACCATTACAAGGTCATCCATCAACTACTCCTGCTCCCCCAGGTTATACACCACATTCTACCAATACTTAATTAAATTTCAGTCATTGAAAAGACAAACAGGCTTCCCTCCAACCACCCCCTCCCCCACGGGTCTCCTTTTTTCCTTTGTCTTCAGTCTCGTTTTGAGTTGTTAAACATTTATAACTTAGGAGCAAGTTATCAATCTGTCCACACTATTTCACGAGGAAGGAAACAAAAATAGGGTCGATTGTTCTCTTTGAGCTAAGGGAGAAGTGAACAGTGATGATAGGCAGAAGGGCTGTACATGAAATAGCAACTTCTCTGAAGTCACTGTGTGAAGACAGCAATAGGGAACCTCCAAACGTTTGCAGGTAGTGGGGAAACAGATTTTCCCAGATTTCCTTCTTCATGAACCTTATCCAACCTTACTGCTACTTTTATGGATGCAATTCCCTACAAACAAAGGGTACATAACTGCTCACAATAAGAAATTCTAGGGGGATATATGTACTACCTAACCTTAAGCATCTAACATAACCCAAAGGTCCTAGGTTTACAGTTTACAGACAGGCTCTTACACATCAAATTACTCCAGCGTTTGGCTTAGCCACCTAGCTGAATGCCTAAGTTAGGTTCTTCAGTTAGGTTGGGTGAAGAATCTCCTTACAGAAGATTCTGCCATATGTTTATTATTTCCATAGACATAACAGACATCTGCAACATAGCAAGTTTCCAGATGACATCTGTGGGGTATGACACTCAGACACCACAGTACTTGATTATACATACAGCACAATTACAAAGCAAATTTACTTTTACATGGAAAGATGGGATCATTCCCATCCTTTACTCTTCAGAATAAGGAAAAAGAAAGCTTTCATAGCCAACAAATGGATTCCACAGGTCCCGAGTCATCCTAATTTGAGAGCAAACATATTATGGTATTACAGTATCAGACTGCTGATGCAGCTAATATCTCCTAATTTTGATACAGGTAGAGGATTGTCAGCTACAGAAAAAGCTGGAAGTCCTTCATAATTCCATAGCAGCTTTACAGTTCAACTCTAGTTTAAATTTCCAACATTTTCAAGTGGCAATCTAGGCTTTAAAATACCTGCAACCTTTCCAGTTCCAGAACTAGCTCTTAAGAGAAACACTCACAGAGAAGCAAAAAGTGCAGGAAAAGAATTTGGATCAACAAAAAATAGACTTTCCCTAGGGAAGTCTCACCTGGGAAATTTATTTTTTTCAACTAAATCTTCCTGTTGTTATTGGTTTATGTTTAATAGACCTCATTATAAGACCTTCAAAATCTCTTAAATTTAATAAGCAGTACATTTTATTCACCTGAATCCCTACAATATGGTAGGGATACGGTTTGTAATTTTTTTTTTTTTCCCTACATACTGAGAAGACTGATTTTAAGACTAATAAAAGATTATATATACTTCAGAAAGAGGTGAACAAATATGAGAAAATCAACAATTTTATTAAGAAAACTTACCCAGAAGGGTATTTTTCGGAACTACAATCTTGAAACTTACTTCTAGATTTTTTTTCTGCTCACATTAAGGACAATTTCTTTCTCATGTGAGTCAGGATCTCCTTCCAGGAGAACTTCAGTAACTGAATGAAGCAGTATTTGCCATAATCTTTACATATTTCATATTTCCTGACAAGAGTTCAATTGTATTAAGTGCCTCACATCACACATTTTATACAGTCTGGCAAGTGTAACATATTTGTGACAGTCATTGCTGGAATTTCAGCACCTTCATAAAAGCTTTCTCTGAACTGGACAGGGTACCAAGATGAAGCCTATTCACTTTTGGCAGGTTAAGGTCACACAGAAAACATTTCACCTTTTCACCTGTCAGCAACTGCATAAGGCCAGCAGCTTGCAGCAGCAGCCTGCATTTACGGCTGGCTTACATTGTCATAGAACAACATCCTGATGCCTTCATCAGCACAAGGGCAGAGTTTGGTCCATTTTGAACTCGGAGAGGACACAAAAAGATCATGTTCATATTAAAACATCTCAGCTGAATAAATTCCTGCTGTAAATCTCACAAAAGCTGCTTCCCTAAGTGTAGCTATACTTCAGTGATTGATTAAGAAAAACCTCCCTCTGTGTAGTAGAGACTGCATTTCTCCTGTTGTTCAAGAAAAAAATCCTAAACCCACATCAAAATCAAACACACAACAAAAGTCACCCATAAATAGCTCAGAAGCCTTTCATAGGTTTCAAACTCATTACAACTCATACCATGCCCATGACTTTGCTCAGGACAGTCCATCAGTGGTAAACTGACTCCATTCCAACAGTAGCACACAATTCCAGCTCCTTAACACATACACACTGTAGACAGTCAAGGTTATGATTATGTGAAAATTGCTCTAATGGTCCTTTGACGACACTACAGCTAAGAAGTCTCCCTCAGCAGCAAACAGTTGTTGCAAGGGATTTACATTTACTTCTTTTCTTGGAAATAGCTCTCAGTCTAAACCAATGCTGCAAAAGGATGACATACTAATAATCACCCGATGTCCAGTTTACATTTTCAAAGTTGGCTTGCCAAAAAAACACAAACAAAAAACCACCACCCCCCCAAAACCCCCAAAACAAATTAAAAAAACTAAACCATACAAACAAAATCCTCCAAAATCATGCTGCATTGTGAAACATTACGCTTTTTAAAAATTGGAAGGCAAATAAGGAATCTGTAAAACTATCTCTGCAGGTTCTACCATGCAAATTTCAGTCCAGATCTTCAGAGAAAGAAAAGCTTCACTGCACAAAAACCAACTCTGCACTTTGCACTCCTACTGAACCTTTCACTAAGAGGCCAGACAATGTCCAGAGACAGGATGTCTCTTCATGTACATTTGAAGGCAGCTGTGCATGTGCAGAATAAGAACAAGGAAAGCTGGTGGGCTCCTGAGCAAGAATTACCTGTATGGTATGGATAAACAACAGGTTCCCAACTCCTTTTCAACTTGGTCAATATCTGTTATCAACAATTGGAATCAATCTATTTTTAAATTGGGACACATATTTCTGATGACAGCTTGTTTTTCTACACAGAAATGTAGCAGATCTTGTTTTAGAAACAAGATTATCCTCAACAAAAAACAAAACAAAAAAAAAAAAAAAAGAGGCAGGAAATTCAAGAAAAAACAGGGAAATATTGCCGTTATCTAAACTATGTCGGTAACATGGGAAACTACTTCACTATAAACCTGCTCTAAGAGTTGGGTAATACCCCTGAGAAAGCACACATTTCTAATAACAGGAGCATCTTGATGATACTGGCTGGAAGAAAATTAAGATAAGGATCAGTTTTCCTACCACAGCTTTACCCAATCTGGGATTTAGAAACAACACTTCCTCCTGATATTGTATTTCTCACAGGCTGTATCTAGCATTATCCAGGGATACAGGTAAGACACCAGTTAGCTGGAAGACTATTTTGGTTGATAACAAAGCTTATGCTCTCCAGACTGTATAAAAATTGGGTAATGAGCTTGCAAGCTCTGTTCCACTGCATTTCCATGAAAGGATCTCAGCCTCCTGGCACATGCAAGTGTGGGGAGAGGCAGTTTCTCCATACGTAACTTGGTGCTACTGGGTCACATGATGAGGATATGCTGCTGGGACCATATGTTGAAATTCAAAATAGACTCTTCTGAGCACAGACATGCCAGGCACCTGAGGTCAGAATCACAGAGCTGTGAAACAAAATGTTAAAGTGTCTGACAGACCAGGATTTTTTTCTTTTTTTTAAAGCCTGTTATAAACTTTCCATAACAGATTCCACCAGTTCATCACAGTTATTCATTACCAAGTAAATAACAATTGATTTCAATGTCCCCACACATGTACTGACTCAATAAACCGTTTCTCCCCCGATGAGCTACAGCTGTCTCCAAGATAAATACCACCCAATTTTAAAACTCCATTAGATTACATCTACTTCAGCACAACTACTGCAGTTTCTGCTCTGTGACTTAAATCGGTAGATGTCAGGAACTGCTTTTGTAGCTAAATGTGCATACTTTATTTCTCTCTATATTAGGTTTTGTGGTCAATTTTAGTATCCATAAAAATACTTATTGCTTATAGAACAGTTCATGTTTACAAACATTAACTAACTAAGAAATAAGAAGTCGGAGCTACTAGAGTAGAGCTGAGCCAAGCCAGCCTTTTCTTCTGTTGGCTACATACCTATTGCTGAAGTACAACATGCCTTTTTTTGTCCCAGTCCAGTTTTCACCCCAAAATGCCTTATATGTCACTCTCAGAAGGCAGAGAGTGCTCCTCTTGATGTCTTCCACATCCACTTACACCTGGAAGCATCTCCACCCTTGTCAGAAACAATCCCTTCTATCCCTGTCAGGGAACAGTATAAAAATACCAACTGAAACCACATACCCCCTTCCCTCCCCTAAAAGCAAAATCACATTTCTTACTCTTCTTGAAACTTTATCAGACAGAGGAGGAGATGGCTATCTAAGCCTCCCTTTCCACAGATGCCCTTCAAATCCCAAGATTCACCCAGCTCATCTTCCTTGGTATCTTGCGCCCTGTTTTCCAGTCCAGCAGACATTCTTGGGGTACCTCACCACCCAGCTCCCCCCATATCTTTTATTTATTTTTAAAAAATCTCTTTCCTTCCTTATTCCACCAACAGCACTAGCCATACTTCTGCCTGCACACTCCACTTCCACTCTTTACCCCTCTTGTGCTTGAGAGCACTGATTGCATCAAATTGGGCATGGTTACATTTAGTGGCTCTGTGTCCACAAAGGACAGGCTCAGCCATTTGAAATCCCCATTTAAACTCCCTGCTGAGCTTGCAGGCTTTCAGAGCCAAGGATGCACTGTAACTTAGACGGACACTGCGCTGCCCGTGATTGACTTATTTGTGTCAATGCCTTGCACCAGGGGAATACTTCAGATGAACAATCTGCAATGATCTTACACCAAGCTGTGTGACATGACACGCCAAGGCAAAGGATTAATGGTCACCCTCTCCATCCTGTATACACAGATGTAAATAGCTAGCATAAGGTAGTTTCACCAGTTAAGTTATGCAGTTGCTGAATCAGGAACTCATTCGTGCAAGGAACCGCTATCACTTAAAGAAATCTATATTATCCTGGAGGTGAGAACGCCTCTTACATTCTGCATTATTTTTGCTAGACCAGGGAGCATCAGGTTAGTCATAGCACCAGACAGGCCCAGTGCTCCATGATGCATGGCTCGCTTATGCTGGATCACGATGGCTGCAGCAGAACACACTTCCCTACTTCTTCTCAAACACTGGCATAAGCTAATTGCTACACATCCATACAGGGCTACACTGAATGATAAGCTGTGTATGTTTTTGAAGCACTTTTCTAAGCAGTGAGTAAAGTGCAGGGTTTCTTCAGAGGTAAACTGGACAGACTATTTCTCAACAAGAAGGTATAGCACAGATTGTCTTGTGTAAGTTGTCCGTGCATTGAGTGTGAAGCATTTCCAGAAAATGGAACACAGGTTTGTACCTGCTACTTATGAGAAGAAAAGGTACCTCTTTCACCCCCAGAAACATTTGTTCTTACAGTGGTTTTAACCTGTAAACAGAAGAGCACTATGCCAAAAGAGGACAAGTATCATTATAGTACTCAAAGGAAAAAAGACTAAAGAAGAGAAATAAAGGAAAAAAAAAATTTTTTTTTTTTTTTTTTTAAAAAGGTAGCTTGCACAAGATTATGGCACGGGGAAAAAAAACAACCAACCAAAACACAACAGAGCAGCAACAGAGCTTAGAAAAGAGGAAGGCTTAGCTTAACACACTGTGGATATAACTGCTTCCAAAGATTTGAAGTGTGCAAAAACAAAGTCAAAGAATATCTTAAATAATAGAAGAAAAGCACAAAATTAAGCATAAAAAATTGGAGTTTGAATGCCTTTTTTGAGGGAATTTTTTTTAGTAATATGTGATGGAAGACACTCAAGACAACCATGTTGGAAATACACTGAAAGAAGCAATGCTGAATTGGGCACTCTGAATCTGTTCTGCCTTGGTCCCAGCTCCTCTTTCCCTTTTTTCCTTCAAAAAAAGGCTTGCACATTTTTTTTCTTCACCTTCAGCATCAGACAGATGCCAGAACAGCATTCAATATTAAGCAACAGCCTCACACTGGTACCTTTGGAAATAAGCTTCAAAGCCCTAATTAAGCCAATACATCTTTGGCAATGTCTACAACCCTTTCATGGGCACAGCAGTGAGAATCGTGCAATCATGAAATCTAAGCAGGAAAACAGATGGTCTTAAATAAAATAAAAACTTTGCATACAGTTTGTTTTTCAACATTGTGTGAGATATCCAACTTGATAAAAAAAAAAAAAAAAAATCGAGAGAAGCAACACTGAAGAAACATTTGCCTTTGTACCCCTGTGTTTAATTTGTTTCATAGATTAAAGAGAAACAAAGATACAAATTCAAAGGAGTCCAAGACATTAGTCTATGACACAGAACTGGGATGCTATTTAGTATAACTGGAGAAGTTCTCAGAGCACAGGGAAGCGCTGGTTTTCATTACTACATTCCATTTTCAGCAAGATGCAAGCAGTGGCAGTTAACAAGAATTGAGCACCATAAGCCTCTGCAGGGGTGGGCCACAAACTCAGCTTGAAGCCCACTAGCAAAGCTGGACATGTCAGCAGCCAGGCTGCTTGATGTCAAGACTGAATCAAAATCCTACAGTTAAAGGAGCCCATGTTTGAACTGTTAAAGAATGCTTCAAATTCTAGACCTACTGAGCAAAATCATACCAGGGCTGTAAGGGACACCAGGTGCAACAACTGAGGATTTCAGCAGTCCCAAGCATACAGAAACATGTATGTGCAGAGGCATGCTTCATGGTGAGGTACACCTGGCAACCTGGAACAGCCGAGGGATTTATGGGGAGAAGAAAAATGCCACAGAGAGCTCACAGACGTTAGTAAATTATCTACCACGTGATAAAGCTTCCAACTAAATTTCATCAGCACATCATTACTAAATTCCATTGATTTGGAAAATAAAACAATTAAAGCCAAAGCCAACACCTTTGACATCTTTAAATATGTTACCGTAAACTACAGGAGTGTAACTTCATAGTTAAGCATTTTGAAACACTCTTTTATTCAAGCACTACAGAAGAAGCTTTTCAAATTTGAGCAAAGTCACCCAGTGCACAGGTTGGTACTGTGTAATGCACCTACACTGCTGCTGTAGGAGTTGTCACACTAACATGAACAAACACATACAAATTCCTAAGTCTCGGGAGGATGCATGCTGTAAAACCTGCTAGCAACGAGTGATTCATTCAATGCATGAAAGAACTGGAATTCGCACACCAAACGCAAACGAGACTGACAGTTAATTGCATTTGTTCACCCTCAGCCTCTATAACTGCGAAACTTCTTTTCAGCTTTGCCTTCCCCAGCTCAACCACCACTTAAGAGGGAGGTATCATAGTCACGTCATCAAATCTGAAGTTGACAGAATATCAACAACCATCAACTGGCTCTATTAGGTGCCAACAGCACTTTAGCTATGGCAACATCCAAGCAACCGGTCCTGAACAAGTCCAGTGCTGCTTGTCAGAGGACAAGAAGCTGTGCATTGCCTTCTTTCACTTACTGACCATTTCTCTAGTTTTAAAACATTTGAGAAGCCATCTAAGTTATGTCAAATGTAACCATCTAGTTTCATAACCTGGATGGATGCTTTTCAGAGGTTAGAATAAAAGCTAGGGAGCTTCACAGAATCAGAACAGTGGTAATGCCAACAGCAAAGTTAACTAGGCGAGGTGCATGCAAACAAATCAAAATCTCACTTTGTCATACCTGCAGATTATTTTTAGAGTTCTGAAAACACTGCTGGCACATCAAAGAACACCAAATAACCAAAACTAATCTTTCTCCTGCTGCTTCATCCACCAACAAACACTGCAACAGGTTGCCCAGGGAGGCCCCATCCCTGGAGACATTCAAGGTCAGGCTTGATGAGACTCTGAGCAACCTCAGTAACCTGATCTAGTTGAGGAGGATATCCCTGCTTACTGCAGGGTGGTTTGACTGGATGAGCTTTGGAGGTGCCTTCCAAGCCAGGGCATTCTATGATTATTCCTTGTGTTTTTTTCATTTGCAACCTTGTAACCTCAGGAAAAAGAACCTAAAAAACAAACAAACAAACCAACCCCCAAAAAACTACCAACCAACAAAAAACCCAAAACCAACCAACCAAAACAAACAAACAAACAAACCCCCACCCAAAAAAACAAACAAAACCCCACCAAACCACAAAACCCTACAGCTATTTCATCTCTGGCATTTCCACAGAGCTGTCCTTTGCAGATAAACTGCACCTGCACACACCTGGTTCAAAATCCTTTGTTTAGAATTCACCAAGTAGGCATTTCAACCCTGCAAGCTATCCTTTTCTATTTTGAAATAGTATGACACTCACGGCTTTCAATGTCAGGGAGATGGAGACACCAGAACACCTAAGCAGATGGGTTCAGCTGCAGGTATTTCTTTTATTTTGCCAGAGAGACCCCACCACAAACACACAGAAAACAAGTTTTGATTTTCAAGTGTGTCCTAGTGACAGCAATACAAAAATAATTTGGAACCAACCATGTAATTATGTGCATTTATTTCAACCTTCCATTACTGGAGATAACAAGATGAATAGTGAAATGTGAACTTTAACAATCCTGTAATTACAGCCACTGAACCGTATGTTACTGAAAGAATTGTGCAAAACCCAGATGCAAAGGAATCAACAGGGTATGTAAATTGAAATGAAACAGTAAAATAATCGAGTGATGAAGAAGTAATGCGCAGCACTAAATAGCTTCTCAGCATCTCTCACTACAATGTTTAGCAAATACTTTCAGGTTTTTTTTCCTCAAACTGTCACCCTTTTTACTACCATATAATGTTCAGAGGTTATCATGATAACTGGCTGGGCAGAAAATATCCTGATAGCTGCTTGCAACAATTGCCTGTAATCAGAATTACAGGAATATTCTGGTATCTTTTGAGGACGCAGTTTACACAGCTGAGAAAAATTATTACAGTCAACAAGAATCAGGACCAGTTCTTACCAGAAGTCAGGAACTAGGCTGAGCTCATGAGAAGCTGTAGTCTCCTGACGTCCAGTGGCTGACCTGCGGCATTCACACTAGCTCAGAAGTCAGCCCACCCCTGGCTGACAGACTACAGACAACAAAGGCAAAAGACTATTGTCCAGAGGGAAGTTATCTGCCACTGAAGTTTCCATTCATACACAGCACAGACATCTATTTTACTGAGATAAACTCATAACTCATTTTCTTTACAATGAGTAGAATAAGGAGGAAAGGATAGGGTTTTTTACCCAGAACAGCTATTTTGTGACATATGAATATCTGTATCTTGAGCAGTCTGAAGCTACTGTAGTCTACAGAAGAAGAAACTTTCAACCTAGATTTTAACATTCTTAATGCATCTTAGCCTCCTGTGAGTCACCTCTACTCCATTTAACCAATTATTTGACTTCTGACTTTGATGGCATAAACAGAGGCAAAGGAATTATTTAATCCCAAGTGTTTCTCCCTTCCTCACATACACTTACCTCAAAGAGGGAAAACAAGAAACTGGGCAGAAAAGACTCTGCCCTAGCACTCAAAACCCAGCCATTTAGTCAAGGTACCACAGATCAGCAAAGGCACACAGTGTCTTAGGTTGTGTAATATGCAAGGCTAAAAACACATCATGGCCTTTCTACTCCAGGAAGCAAGAACACAATGTCATACCCACTAGGTATTTGGGAGAAAAAAAAACACACTAGCCTAGGCATTAGTCAGTGCCAGCATCCCAGCATCAGTTCCTGAACCTACGTTGCAGGTTAGTCCTCCCAGCTTGCAGTGTCCACAGTACCTAGGAAAGCCTTCTTCTCCACAGATCTCTGCACTTAAAGTGCTCTTCCTGTAGCAGCTCATGATATCAAGCTGCATTCAATCAACGTCCATTTTATCATCCTTGCCCTCCGAGGAGAAGGGCATTCCATTCCATCGTTCCTCTCCTAATGTTACAACTGGACAGGTTTAACTTAATTTAACTTAACTTAAAAAAAGTCTTATCATCCTTAGGCCTCTTTGCTTAGATCATTAATCGAGGTTTCAGTTTAATATTATAGCCCCGAGATGAGACAACTAGGCAGCCCAACCTCAGATCTCCCAGATCTCAGAGGCCACTATGCTATTTGTCACCACCATCATTTCTCCCCAGTCCTTTCTCTGTTTTAGTCTACTCCCTTAAATAACTAAGCCTCCTTACCACTCACCAATATCCAAAGTATCTTTCCAGCTCCACAATCCATACCTTCTCCTTGCTGAACAGGTTCTTGCTTTTCCCATATGCCCAGACTACCCCCTTCTACAGCATCTAGTTTCAGCTGGCCACTGAGTTCCAGCTGGAGGAAATCATGAAGCCTCTCCTTAACCTTTAACAGGCTTCAGCTGTGATGTCCTCCTCCCAAACACCAAACAACTTCAAGGCATTTCCTGAGCAGGGCCAGAAAGTTTATATAAATGAAATACATTAAAAGATACATGCACTGCATTTTTCCATCATTATTGTTTGGCAGGTTTTGCTGAGATATATCACTTATTTTCTCGCAGGCAGTCACACATCTCTACACATGATAGATCATTACCGTGTACCACCACAATTCTTAAAGTGAGCAGAAAACAGCACTGAAGACTTCTTTGCAATTTGTTTCACAAGCTTTTGGCGAGACTCAGGGAAACATTTCATTCTACATGTTTTAAGTGGTTTTAAACAACTAGATATGTGTCCTTATTTGTCAGGCCTCAAAACTTCTGTTGATATTAAAAATACACAACCATCAGCAAGATACATGCCCAGGAGATCTCTATCAAAACAAAATACCAGTAAAAAATAGAAGTAATTTTTATTTGCCCTCCTGCATTTCCCATTGGGCAATTACTCATCATATGTTAAATCAGCAGCATCTAATTAAAACATCCTCTGGGCTCCCACCTAAGAATGCCCTACTTAGAGGTGAAAGACCACTGATTGTCCTTTAGGTTCTACTTATGGCAGCTTTATGCTTACTTATCCTAATTGTCACTGAAGGAGCAATCTTGACTCCATAAGACTTGACACAGACTAAATTCCTTCCACCTCCCATTATAAGGTTTGAACATATCTGATTAGCAATACCATTAATGCTGGCAGAAGATGAACTCAGACCTGAGTGATGAAATTGAAAAGAACATAGAGAGCTCAACTCCAACCCTGCTCCTTGGGTAGTTTGAAGGGTACAATGTTATACTCTGCTGGTAAACAGAGGGCAAACTCTGAATGTCTTAGGCCTTTTCCCCCAGATTCAGTGAAGCTAAAGGATAAATGCAAACTCTGTGTGTAAGACTAAAAGATCAGAAATACAACTTCACTGCAACAATCTTATTCTAAAATGTTATCTATAAATAGTAACTAATTCACAGACTGTCTGTAATCCTGGAGCAGATGCGGTGTTGGTTACCTCTTTTATATACTTTAATACATACTTTATCTAGAGTTGGTGCAATAAGCCACCATTTCTGGTATTTTCTTTCCCCAAATACAGGAAGGAAATTGATTTTCCACAACATCCAAGAGGCCAGACCTGACTCTTTGTTATTTAGAGACTGCAAGTAGATGCATTAAGTGAACAGTGTGGAAAGGGGCTCTCTCCCACATGACCCTTCCTAACCCTTCTCCTGCTTGCTTAAGCATGAAATTTTTACTTCCCCAGGAACAAAACTAACAGAGAAGCAATAATCCCTTCTCAGACTTCTTTAGCCACTGTTGGCAAACATCCCATTCGTTGTCTCCATGTTATTTTACATGGAGGTAGCACTGACAGTCCCATCTGGGAGAGACTCGCTTCCCTTACTCTCAATTTGTTCATCGGTAAAGTAGGATACAAACAATTCTGGAGCTCAAACTAGGAAAAGTGACATGATCAAATGACCCCTACAGGATATACTTAAGCCAGTAAAGCCAGGGGAAGATGATGATCAAACAACCATGATGCACATTAAGAAGCCAAGGTATGAATAGTGGATTTCTTTAGTCATTATTAAGTTCCAAAAAGAATTTCCAAGTGGTTAAAAATTAAGATAGTCTAAAAAAACAGCGTATGATTCCAGACTTCTGTTACGCTTCTCTTTTGATCACAATAGCAGCAAACCATTTGTATAAACTGCACTTTGCTAATAATCCTAGCAGCAAATATGATTTATTACTTTATTTGTTGTAGCCAGTAGGAACACAATAGACATAGGAACAACTACATAGCCAAGTATTTGCAAGCTAATTAAAAATAACACCTTTAATGTTGGACTACGCTACAACAAGCTGCAAAGCACGTATCGAAGAAGGAAATAAAAAGGGAGAAAAACACACCAACTCATGGAGGGAAAACAGAAAAAGATTAGATAAGGGTGCACAGCAAGCATTTTACAAATCTCTGCTGAAATCATTGCTCAGTTGGCTGGGTGAGGGGAGGTTAAGGGAAAGGCAAAACCTGTTTGTGAGCTCCTGTTTACTTCAGCAGATAAACAAGTTTGGATTAAAGGGAAAAAAAATTGAGATGTCAGCATACTTCAAAAGCAGAACGTTTTACTCAGTACACTTTCCATTAGCTAGATTGCTTCTAGCTGTCTCTCTCTCTTGCTCTCTCTAATATTTTACTGGCTGATTTAGCTTACAATGGTGTCAATGACTAAATTGAAGTTACTGATAAAAGCATCACAGAATCAGTCTAATCCATGCAGCACAGACACACTCTTCCCTAATTACACTAAGTATTACTGTTGGGCAATTTTCTGCACAAAACCAGAAAAATAAAAAAGATATGCTTAATATCTTCCTTCCCCCCGCCTTCCTTCCTCCCTCCATACATCTTCTTTCTAATCTGTCCTTTTGTGTCAGAATGAAAAACAAACTATGAAATTAATTTGGGTGGTCTGGGTACCATGGGTTAAATTTGATATCTAAAAGCAAAACTGAGTCCAGATTCCTTTTTGTTATAAAAAGCTATTAAATGGGTAAAATAAATAGGCCTAGACCATCAAAAAATCCAAACATGATGTTTATGTTTATGATGTCTGAGAGCTATTCATGTATGCACCGGAATAGGTTAGGGGTTGACCTGCTGGAAAGAAGCTCTGTGGGGAAGGAGCTGGGAGTCCTGGTGGACAAGTTAACCATGAGCCAGCAGTGTGCTCTTGTGGCCAAGAAGGCAAATGGTATCCTGGGGTGCGTTAAGAAGAGTGTGGCCACCAAGTTCAGGGAGGTTCTCCTCCCCCTCTACTCTGGCCTAGTGTGGCCACATCTGGAGTACTGTTTCCATTTCAGGGCTCCCCAGGTCAATAGAGAGAGGGAACTACTGGATAGTGTTCAACAGAGGACTACAAAGATCATTAAGGTGCTGGAGCATCTCTCTTATGAGGAAAGGCTGAGAGACTTGGGTCTGCTTATCCTCGAGAAGGGAAGACTGAGTGGGAATCTTACCAATGTTTATAAATATCTAAAGGGTGGGTGTCAAGAAGATGGGGCCACTCTTTTCAGGGGTGCCCAGTGATAGGACAGAGGGCAAACACAAACTGAAACACAGGAAGTGTGTTCATAAGGAAAAACTTCTTTACTGTGAGGGTGACACAGCACTGGAACAGTCTGCACAGGAACATGGAGTCTCATTCTCTGAAGGCTTTCAAAAACTGCCGGGACACAATTCTGTGCCACCTGCTCTAGGTGAACCCACATTACCAGGGTGGGGTGGACTGGACGATCTCCAGAGGTGCCTTCCAACCCCTACCATTCTGTGATTCTATGATCTTCATTTTTCTTTCTAATTCTACTAACTGCCTTTTTTTGCCCATATATTCTTTTGTTTGTCGTCACCTTATCAGGAACAAACAGTGGGGAGACATGATAGTAGTCTCTGAGTACCTGAAGGATGCTGCAAAGAAGGGAATAAGCCATTCTCCTCATCAGTCTCTGTCACTGGAAGTCTCTACAAACAGCCTAGATCCTGAGCCAACCAGAAGGGCACAGGTATAGTTTATCTTGCCTTGAGACAGGACAGATGAGATGATTTCTTAAGGGTTCTTATTTTCCTGAGATTTTGTTAAAAAGGCCTGGACTGAGTCTGGTAGGTACTTGGAAGACAGATCATCTGAGAAATTAGCTGTGGAATGATTTCTGAGAGTTCTCACCCCTCTAATCAATAATTAGTCGATTTCCCAATGAGGCACTGCACTACCAAAAGTATCAATAACTCAATAAAAAAAAGGACTTTTCGCTATTTATATTATTCCTTCACCGATGGCATAGAGCTGCTGGAACAGTTCCCTGTAGAAGGAGACAAAAATTCTGATTATTTTAGTTTATTTAGGTTGTTTCCTGGATCCCAACTCTAAGTTGAAGTCTCAACTACATCCCAGTATTTAGACAATCTGTCTGTGGTTTGTCATCTTAGTAAATCCTTATACTCCAATTAGTTACAATGGGTGTTTCAAGAAGCATATTGGACAGAGATCTTAACCTAAATGGTACTTTGAAGTGGCCAGGAAATGTAGAGTTGATCATTAGTACATGCTGAGGGTGCTGTCCCAGCTCCAGGAAAAACAGGTAGCTTGATAACATCACACGGGAATGAAAACAAGGCAGACACAAATCCATTAGACAGAAAGAAGATGGAGACAGACATATGGCTGCATATGCTTCATTGGTTTTGTCCCAGTTGCCAGACTTAGAAGTCATGTAAAGCATAACCCCAGAAACTTCACCCAAGCAACTACATTTTGCATGCAATAACTACTGATCAAAACATTCTAATGAAAATTGAACAAGACAAAATAACAAAAAATGTTTTTAGGAACAGGAAACCACTTTGCTTGTTTGGAGGCTATGCATTTCTATTGCATTAGGAACACTCAAACTACATCTTGAAGCATCTCCTGGAGCAGCAAAAGGAGATCTTCACCTCAGCATGATCTTTCCTATCTGGAAGGGTTGCTATAAGCAACCCTTCCAGATAATGAAACAAACAGCAGAAATTGCCCTCTTTGGGTTTGGAAGGCAGATTATCCTAAACACCACAGAAACACAATATCCAAATACAAGCAGAACAAAGGCATCATAGACAAGAAGTTCTACAGAAAGATCTCTAGAAATTAGTTGAAAATATGTTTTAAGAGCCCATTAAAGTCCTTTCTTCATTTACTGTCACATACCTTAACCTAATTTTGCATAGTCACATATGTACAAAGTATTCTAGAGATTATGTATCATTTAGGTTTTGCCGAATTATAGCTAAAAGACATCCAGCAAGAGAGAAAATGGAGTTTGCTTGAGGTTGTTAGCCACCTTCATTAATCAGAAGTGCAGCTGCTAACCAGGAATGACTAACCAGAATATTACTGAGTGCTTTGGCTCTAACACCACAGTTGTGACTAGTTGTACAGGACTCTGGAGCTGTACTGCTGATAAATGTGTAAGACAACATTGTTCATATCAAGCACACTAGAATGCTAAGCACCACAGGAAAATCAAAACAAAAACAGTCATTGGGTAGGAGTCTTCTGCTTAGACTGGTGCCAGGAAAGATTATCTCCACTCCCTGCATGGAAGTTATACAGGTGAAAAACCTGTGTGAGAAGGGAGTCAGAAGCAGTCCTGCATCAGACGATTTCAGCAGGTGGACTCTTACAGAGACAGTGGAGCTCACTTCAAAGTCTCACTGGCATCAAGCTTTCCAGAAAGGTCAGACAGTATTAACAACACTTCAAACTACTATTGCAGGATAGGGTCACTGGCAAGATCCATGTAACTCCAGGAGCAGAGAACATCAGGAAAGACCAAGACAGGGAGACAGCTGGAATAAACATCACAAATATATGGAGTTTTCCCACTCACATTTATAAAAATTGCATACTTGGCACATTAAAGAATGAAGTGATCACCAAGGAGGATGAAAGAATGAAGTCAGATGAGAGTGCCCAACACAACCTTACAGGGACTGGAGTAAATGTAAGGCACCAAGTGGACACACTAGAAAAAAGGCAAGGCAGAATTTTTATATTGCTTTTGCTTTACAGAAGATGACACACTATTAAGATTCTTTCAATTATTTTTTTCAAAGCAGCAAAAACCAGCATCATGCAGATAGATATTTTGCTTTCATGCACAAAGAAGTTGTAGCGCTTAGGCTTGGACAGGCAAATTAGTGGGTGTCCAATATTGGTCGTGTCCTTACTGGTGCATTCATAAAGCAGCAGACCTATGTATCTCTCACTAGAAATCACTCTGGGCATACAGAGTACCTCATTCTTATTTATACTAAGGCTGTATTACTCATTCAATGTAAAGGATCCTTATTTTGTGTTGCCTCTGCACCACCATCACTTTGTGAGAAGGCCTTGAAATAATTGAGAATCATGTTTCTAGGTTAAAATCAATTATTGTTCTATACTTTATACCATGGATGTTATTTAATTTCATTACTGCCCTGTTTTCCAGTGACATCTATTGCCAGTGACTGCAGTGAGAAAATTACATTAAATTTATTTTCACCCTGGACCCATCAGAAGCCTGTTTCACTAACAATTAGCCAGACCAACTTCCCCTCCCCTTGTTTACAGAGCATAACTATAAGATGTATCTATATAGGTTGCCCAAACACAGTCACAATGGGTATAATAGATAAATCCAGATGTATGTACTATACACAGGATAGCAATATACCAATTTACTATAATTAGATTAATTTATTGCCAGGCTCTGCATATAAAATCTACCAATTAGAACACAAACTGCACAGCTATTTGCAGCTAGTTTTAGTGTGCTCTCAGGAAAGTACTAATCACATTTTCAAATTTTTACATTTCATCAGAAAACACCATAAAATATTCTTTGTGTATCTCATGTATGGGAAACCATCTTTCAATATACTGTGATTAAACCAATTCTGCATTTAAAACCTATGGGCCCCACTGATAATAACACAGTGCAGAACTTACTGGACTTAATACCACTTTCAGGATGCAGAAATACCACACACAACCAGAAACTCATAGCACAAGATGCAACTCCACACTTTCTCATCTGAATTTTTTTACCATTTCCACAAAATCTCTGCACAATTTCATCCCACAGTGAATAGTTCCAAATTTACCTTTCTGAGCTATCTAAAGTATGGAGTATATTCTTGCCTGGCTCATCCACAATTCTGGAGAAAAAAATATTAAAAGAGAAGAGAAATAAAAGGAAAATAAAAATGAGCATGTGTGAGAAGAAAAGGGAAAATATCAAAGATGGTGTGAAAAGAATGAAATATACAGAAGAAAGAAAATATGACAAAGCAGATCTGCAAGGAAAAAAAATAGAGGGAAGGAAGGAGAAAAGATAATACATGTTTACTACAAGATGATATATAAGACAAGACATATGATCCCCATTAGAATCCCTCATTCTGACTGTTGACAATTCACTACAATACAGCACCTCAAGTATCCATTATACTTTTCAATCTGCTAAAGAGTAGATGTTGTAATGACAGATGCTGAAATATGGTATCAACATTTCCCTACAGCCACGGAGCCCATTATCAGCACAGATAAACCTGTGCCAAGTTATCCTTATCAGAATATAGGCAACAAACAGTTTAAAATCATGTTATATTGAAAAATCATCCTTGTTGCAGCTCCCTTACAGCAATCACAAGAGCAGCAACAACATATGTTTAATCAAAACACCTTTGCCTCTTAATACTTGGGTATTAATTATGTTCTGGGAATCAGCATTAAAATGATAATTTCTTCTTTCTGACCCATACCTGCTAAGATGCTGACCTACAGATTTAAAGACCATCACTCTGGCCCAGTCTTACCCTTTCTTACGCTGTGGAAATTGAGAGACAGGTTTGTGCAAATTTTGGTAATCAAGCCTTCTGAGGCTTCTGCAAATTATATCTAAGAAGTGCCTTGTTGCTCGCTCCTAGAAGAATAAAATCCTACTGTTGACAGAAAAAGACCTAATCTATGACCAACATTTCTACACTGAAGATTCCTTGGTTATTTATTGGTTATTCCATGGTTAATTATAGAGTTTTATTTATTTGTGAAAAACTCTAGGGAAACAATAAAAGGAAAATCAAGGATCATTAGTAAAAATAACTTCTTGATAGTGAGCTCTATCTGTCTATGAAATTGTCTCTCAGAGAAAAATGGCAGATGCCTTACTCTATTGGTCATTTTAATGGGATTAGATGAAAAACCTGTAGAAAGTAATGGGACTCAACACAATTCACTGAGCACTTCAGAAATTCCTCCTTAAGTCTTCTGAAGAGCTATAGCCTCAGAAGCAGGGGTCTACCAATGGTCTTAAAAGCCATAGAGAAAGATTGTAATTCTGAATTCACAATAAACAATACACAGCACTTTTCCATATGGAAAATGCCATATGAAAACATCATTCACACCACATGTAGTCACACACCACAGCTGACACGGCTTATTAGGCCTTTCTTGTCTCTAATATACACACTAATATTCATGCAGACTTCCATTTTTATATTTCAGGTTCATTATCTGATATACCACTTACTGAGTTATACCAGTGCTAAATAGTTATGAATTTGGGATAATTTTGAGAACTATTAGTGTAGTTTTCTGTAAATGGTAAATGTGATTTGCTAGTGAATTCCATGCTCTGTGGTTAACACTATGATAATTATCTTTATTTCTTGTACTACATTTTTATGAAATGGTTTTAGTTCTTTGTTAGTTCCTTGATTTTATTTTTTTCTCCCATGGTTAATGTAAGTAGTCCACTAGAAACCAGGATATATTTGTTATCAACCTACTGTTTGATCCCTGGGGTGAGTCCCATTATTTCCATGTGCTGTGCTTTTACCTACTTGCACAATGCTGGCTGACATATTTCAGAGAAATCTGATAGGTTTATTTAATATAAGGCCATCAGAAGGGGTAGATATAGAACAAATTTCAGGAGCTGAATTGCCAGTTAGAATCTCCTGAGTAGGTCCTTATTCCTTATCAGTTTAATTTTAACAAATTAAATTTATATTCCTGTTGTAAACAGGAATATACTCCACTCTAAACAGCACATCACTGGGCATGTTAAAAAAGCAGAGCAACAGATACAGACTAATGTTGTAGGCAGAATCTCTTCAAGTATTGCTTCTTGTAAAGTGGAGAATTCCTCTTTCTATACACCCAAACCTCAGGGGACTGTTCATACCAAGACATCTCAAAGACTGTACTGCTTCTTGATAACAATTTCTTAGCATAACCTTCCTACTCATTCTTGTACCTTTAAATACACAAAATAATGTGAGTAGTGGGAAATTAGTATAAATTATTATTGGCCACACAAGCATTCATTTTGCATGTAGACATTCTGTTTTATAATCCAGTTCTTTCACAACTCAAAATCCCATTTCCCTATTATCTTCTTCTATAATTCCTGGGAGAAAAAGCAGATCCCATCATACTACTGCAGTTCTTCTGCCCATATTTTAACTATTTCATGACCTTTTGGCTATGAATATCAGGAGCTGGTCATCACAGCATGACTTGCTAGACACTAGGTGCTGGCAACTTTCACAAGTGATGGTTTAAAATATACAAGTAATAGATGGTCAGGATATAAGACACAAGTAAGCTTTTTGACCTGTCTCTTGAGAGATAATTTACTGCTCTTATCAGTTGTAGAATCAAACTTTATACTGTTATTTCAATTATAAATAATTAGTGCTTAATCAATGTCATCAAAAATGGCCAAGTATCACAGACTATACTGAAGTTCACTGGTTGATAGCATGGCTCATAGTCACTATAAAATATCTGACCCTAATGTGTTGTAACTAACAGCAGTATTTCCTCATGATGCTTATTCATCACATATGAACTCTCTGTAAACCATTATCCTGGTTTGCGTGAGAACAGAACTAATGCTGTTCAGTGATTTTACTTTTCAGTTCAGTTCTTCTAACTGCACTTTCTGAAGTTAGCAGCCTGTTTTCACAGACAGTGTCTGCTGCTGGCAGTGATAACAGACCATGTTTAGAGTTACTACCAAGGATTGGTGTGCAGACCAAGGCCACTGCTGGATCTTGTGTACCATGTTGGGGGGTGCAGAAAGTAAAAGGACGCACCTGTAGGGAGGAACAGACGGGAGATGTGACCCCAAACTGTCCAGTGAGGTATATTCCAGCCCATATACGTCATATTTGGTATAAATCTGAGGGATCAGAAGGGTCTCACCACTCTCTTTGCCTTCTTGCCCCACTTTGCTGGCTTTGCTCAGCTTGGCTCAGGTTCTTGTCTGGTTTCTTCCTTGGAGCATCTAAGGAGGACTCTGCCTGTTCTGCCTTCAATCCTGATCTATGTGTTCCTGAATCTGGTACCAGAATCCAGCTCCTGAGCAGAGTTCCCATCTGTTGCGGGGCCCAGTTTGGGACTCTCCTGCTGCCTGCTCCATAGCATCAGTGGCGATGGTGATTTAATTACCATCATGGGGGTTGGCTGCGATTATGGCTTTGTATATAATTGTACACACTCCATTTTTATTACTATTATTTTAATTTTCATTAAAGCTGTTCTAGTTTCCTTTTCTAATCGTTTAGTCTCTCTCCCTTGTTCCCTTTCTCTTCCTCTTTGTGGAGGGAAGGGGGTTAACAGAGAAGGTCTGTTATAGGTCTAAGGGTCTGCCCTCACCCTAAACTGTGACAACCATTGACCATTTGTTATAAATGAGACTAGATAAAATTCAAAGAAGAACACAGAAAAACCCTGAAGAAAGAAGAGTGCTCTGTGCTCAGCAATCTCTATGTTCTTGCACAGAAACATAGAAAGGTTCATCACTCCTTTGCCTTGAAATGGAGACATTTACAAAACTGTTGATTGTACACAGAAGATTAGATACTCTCTGTGACTCCTACAAGAGTGGGACAACATTTGGAGTCTGATGAAATGGTTGTGTATATTGGTCTCTTGCTAATCAGTCCCTTTTATTCTCTGAAAGAATAACAACACTGGTTTCTCTTTAAAGGTGACTTCAACACACAAGAAGAAAACCAAGATACTTGTTTCCTATATACTCCAACTTAGAAAGGCCAGAAAAAAAAAAAAAAAGTGTATACAATAGAATAGCTGTGCCAGTGTCACATATGGGCAAAATACTCCATAAATAAAGGCAGGTACTTGTCATTTTCACTTATGGAAATCAAAAAAATATTACACAAGTTGCTGCACATGATTCTAATGTTGAGGATAATGTTACTATAAGAGTTATTTCTTAAACATGTAGTTAAATAATTTCAGGTAACAAATCAGGGCAATGCATCAAATATGCACTAGAATTCTATGTAATCCTTGATTTTTATTTCTTTTTCTTTTCGGGTCCTTCCCCCCCTCGGTCTCAAATATTAAGCAGTGATTTTTAATGTCCTATTGGGACTTGGAGAAACTATATTTAATTTCCCCTTATTCCTTCTATTTTTCTAGGATGAATTGTGATTAAGATATTATTTTTTACATGACCGCCCAATTACTGTCATCTGAATAGGAGAAAAGGGCTTAGTATACATACGGAAGGTGACAAGATTCAAATCCTAGGCTACTGATTTCTTCTGTAAAAATAAGCACATGTTCCATAACACTACATGCATTAGTAAAAAGTGAAGGCTGACATTCCCAAAAGCCCAGCTATCCTAGAAAACCTCTAAGGCTTTTAAATCCTTGCACCATCATCTTAGAAGAACTGCGATAGAATAGAGAACAGAGCGGGTAAAGCTCTAGGAAACCCTCCCTCTTTTTCCTTTAACCTAGGGAAAATCCTACAATGGTATGCTAACAGAGGAAAAAACCTACCAAAGTCCAGCTGAATCCCTGCTATGGCATAATCCAAAGGTCTTGAATGAGGGCGGTGGGATGTGGATAAGCTTTTCTAAACTGCACTGGGGAACCTGCAGCAGAGTCTACCATGACGGGTTATAGTTTGTGCATATCAATATGCAAGCTGGGGTGTCTATCAGTGCCATCAGGTGTGCACAGAGGTGCACTTCAGGTACACCTTTGAGCAATAGAGGGTAACCACTGATGCTTGAAATTGGCTGCCTTTTACTGATAAGCAGTACATCGAACTGCATATATTTCAAACACACATACTAGTACTTTCTGGGGAGGGAAAATGATCCTAGCAGAAGTCATATTCACCTCAGAAAGATGCATCAGGAGAAGGTACAGAAAAGGGCAAAATGAGAAAGGTTTATGTGCAAGAAGAAATTAAACTGATTAAGATTCTTCAACTTAGAAGACACAATTAGGAAGATTTACAAATACATAGCACGACAAAAGGCACAGAGAAGATGAATAAGGAATAATTAGTCACTATTTCACAATAAGAAAGAGACATCAGATTAGCAAGCCAAAGCTTTACGGAAAATAAAGGAAAGGCTTTTTCCACATAATTCATAATTGCAGTTGTGATACCCATTTTGCAGGATACCACAAGTATACATGGACTGAAAACATAATTAGACCAATTCACGGAAGAAAATTCCACTGATGATTTAAACTCAAAGATGTAAATAAAACCTCTGACCTTAGAATATTTTTGGCATGTCAGAATGTATTGCAGGAAAAGGATAACTGTATTTCTGCACTAGTTTTATACTTTCTCTTCTTATTATAATACTTTAAATATTATGTTAACATCTGACCATGACTGGGTGTGATCAGCTACATCCATCCACTTAACCCTAACAAAGATTTTTCTTTAGGTCATGTAGCAGATGAACATGTATCCTTCCATTGCATCCCCGGCGTTACTGTGTACTTTCAAGTGACCATCATGTGGTACAGCTTAGTATAATGCAAAATCTGAAATACTTTGAGAACCACAGTTTTGCAAAAGTATACCTTAAAATACAATAAAAATCCCATGGCATCAATGTCAGACCACATCAGAATTCTGACTGTTCTGTACCTTTGGACTGACACAGTTCTGCTCACCATAGTTTTAAGAGTATCTAAGTGTTAAGAGTAAAGGACTACAGTGTGCCATAGTATAAGAGAATGCATTTTTAATGCAAGACCCTTGCTATAATTCTGATGGCATATTATGAATATAAAAGCAAAGTCATCTTCATAAAAACCTAAAAAGAAAATAGATTTGTGGCACAAAGCAGAAATGCCCTAGTTGTGGTCTACAGAGCACAAAGAGTACATAAGACATTTCTTGGCTGTCTGGGAAGAATGGTTTCCTCACAAAGTTATCCCTCTGTCTCCTTATTTCCAATGACAGAATTGCATTAAAAAGGAAGATACAAATGTACACATTCCTAATCTCACTTTTCCTTGCAAGCCATTGATATTGCTGTTGCCAGGATGCTGTGGGTTGAGAAACAGTGAAGAGATGTCCCAAAAGATAATGTAACTTTAAAATGTTTCAGAATCCCTGTCATAAATAATGTATAAAACAGCATGTCAAATAATATAACTAAAACCTAAAAGGCACAGTTCAGGAGTTATCAGCTCAGCTGGATTCAAAGTTAAGCCCTTAGACCTGAATAACTCAAACTGAGCTGCAGATATGAACAAGTTCCTTTGTATGATTCAAACAAGTTAATTAATTTTAAATATAAGCACTTTCACTGCTGCGTGCAAATGACTATCTAGGTACAAACATTCCAAGATAAATACCCTAAAAATATGGCTTATGTCATCTTCTAAGTACCCTCCTAATAATCACACCTTTTGAAAATTGCTGATATGCAGCTCGTATGCAGTGTTGCTTTTGTACACCAAGATAAATAATGAGTAGCTTTTTGCGTGAACAAACAAGTTTCAGATTAATAAATTCATAGATAATTATTTAAATGCAAAAGTGCTGGACATTTGGTAAAGTTAAGCTTCATCTTACCAATTCAATGTGGAGAATTCAGGTATAAAGCAAACCACATTTGTACAAGTCTATATTGCACTAAAAGAGCCTTTCAGCTTAATTAGCTTACCCAGGAGCCCAGGGTATGAATCCAACCCTGAGCCAAAATACCACAGTTGGTAGTACAAAACAGGCATCATGGAGTTCCAATAAAATATATATGGATAGTTAACAACCAGTAGGTCAAACATTTTCCAAACTTAATTGCATTTCCCTTTGTTATTTTTATTCACTCATCCCATATACAGCTATCAGGCACTGCTAAGTGTAGTGGCAGTGGAGTTTGGCAGGGGCTTGTGTGATCAGGACCTAACTCTGCATAATGGCCCTATTGATGATGTCTCAGGCCAGCCACAATGGCACCTACTTCATGGAAACCAGCACCCTTTCTCTCCTTTCTACAGTTTGTACAACTGCCTGCCTCTAACTGATGTTTACTGGCATGGTCAGCTGTTTTTTCCGGGTGAGATTTAGCTGTGTTTATGATACCCTTCAAAATATTAAGTTGCAGGAACTGCAGAGATTGCAAAGGGGTTTATCAAATGCAAAGAGAACAAAGAAGTCACAATGTCCTACAGCCTATTAAAAGAGTGGTTCTGTGTATGAGCAAATAAATAATAATGCATTCACATAAATACAATGGATTTCTCTTCTCCATCTACATTTTTTTCCTCCTGCAATTATTTCTGAGTGAAGTGAAATTGTAAATAGCTTTACCCACTAAATGATCTTGAGAAAATTATTTCAGAAGTGCCACAGCGCAGCTTGGGGGCTTTTACTGATCACTCAGCGCTCAGATGGTTAGCTCAGAGCAAATTTTTGCAACTATGCTCACCAGGGCAAAAACACATTGTGAGGAATGATGAAAGCAGCATGTAAGTGACATTTGATTTTCAACAGCAAAAGGCCTTGGACTAGGACTGCAAAGATGCTGAAGGCCACAAAAGAAGTGCTTGCAAGAGCTGGGGTTGTGAACTGGAACAGTCAAAGCTGCAGTTGTCCATAATGGACTAGCTAACCTACAAACTTCAGCTTGGGATAAAGATGCCAAGCCTGGATTGTGTGGAAGCCAAGGAGAACAGTGAGCACTGCATGTCAGAAATGAAGCACACTGGAAATACTGCCAAGCAAACCCAGGTTGGGACAGCACAGACAAGCGAACAGCCCTGGCAGAGCCGTACAGTACCCCTGCACGGTGCTTGGATCCAGACAGCAATGTTCAACCTTTCCACTCACAAAAAGACAACAGCAAATCCATCAGTTTTACAACTTCTTCAGAGAGTCTCAAGGCTATTTATCTTTTCAGCTAAGGCATCAAGGAAAAGCAGTAGTTAGCTACCTAGTTTGAATCAGTTTCTTCCGGAAAATGGTAAAGAGTAGAGAGAAGCCTTTGAAACACCTGTACAAAACACACTTCCATGGTTAAACTAATCCTCCACTCCACTACCAATGGTTCTC
This sequence comes from Ceryle rudis, assembly GCA_033439905.1. Lineage (NCBI taxonomy): Eukaryota > Metazoa > Chordata > Aves > Coraciiformes > Cerylidae > Ceryle > Ceryle rudis. Next base: position 48,270 of record JAAGNO010006402.1, on the reverse strand, counting down.
TGTGGAAATGCAACTGTGAAACCCTTCTGATGGAAGAAATGTGCTGCCTTGGTCAGAAGGCGATACTTTTACCCAGCAGATTTGAATCAGATCTAGGAATCCCCTTGCTTTCTGGTTCTCACCTGATTCTCAACCTTGTATCTCAAAAGAACTCATCAACCACTTAAAATCTGCTATATAGTCAATATCTTGATTGTTTACATAACAAAGGGAATAATTGCACACAACACATCACTTTGAAGAAAAGTCATCATAAGTGATTTCACAGAAGCCAACATATGTTATTATTTATAATGCAGTTCATTAAGATTTATCTTTATCTTCTCTTTAGACTAAGAGGCAGCTTTTATTTTCATGAGGTCCCTATCATTTCACGTTGGAAAATACAATATCTAGTTAGAAAAGAAAGCAGGTGTTTCCACATAAGGTATATGAGCTGAAAAAAAAATGTTGAAAATCACCTACAAACACAATAAAGTGTTTCTGAAAATCTGTAAATATTATATGCCAAAGTTTATGATCTCTGACTGGAATAAAAGACCAGAGTGCATATGAGTGGCACAAATGACCTTCTTTGGCCACTTTCAGCAAAGGTTTTCAGATCTCAAGAATTTTCTTTCTCTACACTCTTAAGTATGTCATCAAGGAAGCCTCTACATCATATATGTTACAATACTGCAAGATAATCAGGAAAGGTTATTTAGAAAGAGTACACATGACTTGGGTTCCATCAGGCTCCACATCACCTGAGAACAGAGCACAAACAGCCAAGGAAGAGAGAACAAGTGTGTCCACAGAAAGAGTTTAACCTTGATTTTCATCATGTTTGGAGTTATTCACCTTCAGGAAACAGGAAAGGATGTCCGGATGGCTACCTAAAGTTCCGTTAAGAAATGACTGGTGCCGTTCTGCTCACTACTCTCCTTCAGTAAATACATGTAATGTCTTCATACTGTAGTATAGTCTGTGCCCATTATGTGGTTTATCCAATGTACACAGTTTGTTACAATCAATTACTGAGTTAAATCATCGCCAGTTAAAAATAGTTGCTCATCAGAAAAAAGTAGCCATTGATGCAAGAGAGGTATGGGTCTTCTTCCTTTAAATAGATGTCATCACAAGGCTGTACCTTACTAGATACAACCCCTACTACACATCTCTGCAACTGCCTGAAGGAGACTGTTAGTTGACGGTGAGGTCTACCCCGAACTGGTGTGTCAGCCTCTCAGATGGACTTTGGCTGGTTCTAACTCAAGGGACCAGAAAGAGTCTGTTTCAGTGGGCACCCAATTCCTGGAAGTTCTCTGTGACTGAAGAAAGAACCACATGTATGTATAGCCCTAGGTATAATGATGAGAAGCAATAAAAGTGAGAAGACCCTAAGTAGCCTTTTTCATCTTCTATTTTGATAGAAGAATTATCAAATGGTAACATTCACTAGAGAGACTGTGTTTTTTTCTGTAAGAAACAGATAGTTATAAGTGCATGTGTTAAAATGGATTTTTAAATGTATGTTGGCCTGAGGGAAACAGCTCTGCTCACATCTTTGTAAACAGCTATTCAGTATCTCCCTGCCTCTTGAAACAGATGTTCATTGGACTGTGAGGGGGAAAAATATCTAAGTCCAAGATGTGTTAAAGATCTGCAACCTCAACAAAAGGTTCGGTACATCTTTTGTCACTATGATGGGTACAGCTCATCTCAGCTTACAGTAAATTAAAGCTGAGCCCAGCCGTTAAGACCACACTATGTCAAAGAACTAGGTGTGCAACAGAGCAGAAGATACAATTGGAATAGCCATCATCAACAACATTCTGTCACCTAACAAATGATTCCTCTGATCTCCATCCTCATTGCTAATTTATTCCAAAGCATCATCTATTGAGGAATATCGTTAGATATCACTTCGGCTTTGATATTTTATACTTGAAACTGATCTTTAATTTTTGATCCATGAATGTGTTGCTTGTGAGAGGAACAAAGCTACCACAGAGCTATGAGGAAGTATCTCATCTGCTACAGTATTTTCCCCTGTAAATTAATAATGAATCAATGACATGGAGTGATGCTAGAAGCACAATTCAATCCCTGTTAGTTGTTCTCTAATTAGTACAAAATCAGAACAGTAGATACTTAACCATCTCTACATTAAAACAATACATTGCCATTGGCAAAGAGGGTTAAGGTGCTTCAGGACACTAAAGACATCTCCCTAAAAATCTCCCGACAGGAAGACAAAGATTGAGAACTCACTGCTTCTTTTAATATTTTTGTGTAAATGATCAATCTCTCTATTAAAAATGCACCTGATTTTCCATTTGAATGTCTCTAGATTCAGCTTTTAGATACTAGTTGTCATTATATATTCCTCTGCAAATTAAAGATCCCACTGGTATTTTCTTACCGTGAATGCACTTTTATACTGCTACCAGGTCACCACAATCTTCCTTTACTAAGGTGCTGTCACAGTTCAGGATCAAGGTGGCCCCTTAGACCAATAACAGATGTTCTCTGTTAACCCCTCTTTCTCCCCAAAAGGGAAGAGAAGGGGAATAAGGGAGAGAGACTTAGCAATTAGAAAAGGAAACTAGAACAACTTTGATGAGAATAATAATAGAATATGTACAAATATATACAAAACCAGTATCAAACCCAACCCCATGATGGTAATTACATCACCATCACCACGGATGCTGTGGACCAAGCACCGGGGGAGTCCCAGACTGGGCCCTGCAGCAGACAGGAGCTGTGTTCAGGAGCTGGATTCTGGTAACAGATTCAGGAACACATCAATTGGGATTGAAGGCAGAATGGACAGAGTCCTCCCTGGATGCTCCAAGGAAGGAACGAAAGAGGACCTGAGCCAAGCCAAGCAAAGCTGGCAAAATGGTCCAAGAGGGGAGAAGAGCCTAGAAGCCCCCAGAGAGAGCAAGCGAGCGAGCAAGTGAGTGAGCGAGCGAGCAAGCAAGCAAGCAAGCAAGCTATAGACCCCTCCAGATCCTTCTGTTTTATACCAAATATGGTGTATATGGGCTGGAATAGCTCATTGGTCAGTTGGGGGTCACCTGCCCTGTCCACTCCTCCCTACAGGTGCAGCCTTTCACATTCCTGCACCCCCCAATATGGTACACAAGATCCAGCAGTGGCCTTGGTCTGCACACCAATCCTTGGTAGTAACTCTAAACATGGTCTGTTATCACTGCCAGCAGCAGACACTGTGAAAACAGGCTGCTAACTTCAGAAAGTGCAGTTAGTTAGAAGAACTGAACTGAAAAGTAAAATCACTGAACAGCATTAGTTCTGTTCTCACTCAAACCAGGACAGGTATCTTTTAGAAGTGATGGAGCAGTGCTGCAGATAATACACCTGGGGACACTTTCAGGCAGTTATTTGATTCTGTACCAAATTTCTTCTCTGAGATTTCAAATGCTCCAAGAGTTGTGTATACAGACTCTGCATGTGAACTAGGCAGGAATATGATGAAAGTATGGACCTACAGATTTTCAAAGCTGTACTGCACTTTCAAAATAGGTAAAGGTTTTACCTTATGTCTTCCTCAGATCTCACTTCAGAAAATAGTATTCTTCCCCTCAAATTCTTTTTCTAGGTCCAACAGAATACCGTATTTTTCCATTGTATCTTCAATCTTGCTAGGTACTTTCAGTAGCTGCAATATTGTACCCTAGAAGTGGCTACATGTGCCTACAATTGGAAAGGTATTTCCTGAACAGTGGGAGCTATTAGAGATTACTGAAGCTATTTTCAGGAGAAAGAAATTTGTATTAAATTAATTAATTCTTAATACATAGAAAACATCTGCTAAGAAAACCACTGAAAATAAAAAGATCAGGTTTTTCCAGAGCCACTGTAGCAATCTTAAACCAAACATGCGTTGCATTTAGACATGCAAGTGATGAATCTGGGTATCAAAGGGAATAATTAAAGTTGTCAGTTTGTATTAAGGCAGTATTTGTCCTTCAAAATGCTGCTGATAATAATGACTTCTTTGAAGAGTCAATAACACCTTTAAAAAAAAAAAAAAAAGAATCAAAGGGAGCGATAAGTCATTTTTATTTATCACAAAGTATCTTCCACTCTATCTTCTCTATTCAGGTGAAGGCAGTAGCACCATAGTTAGGAATCTACGTCTTGAATATATATAGAACAAAATAATGGTCTGAGGGCACCAATTTAACAAAGTCAGTGAATTGTAAACAAGTACAATACTTCATTGCACAACCTTTAAGCACAAGCTTAAAGTTAGGCATGTGCATTGTGCTTAGTGGAGAAAAAAGATCTCTTAGATACAATCGCCATTTTCAGAGTAAAACTTGCTTCTCCAAACCACCCTAAACTTTTTCCCATCCAGTCTGTGTGGCTGCAGTAACTGGGATTCCACAACCTCCCCTCTTCTCCTTCCCAAACCATTCCACATCAAAATATATCTCCATTTCTGTTCTTCTGACAGAAGAAAAGGGAGTGGAGGAAAACACAAGGATTGCTGCATAGGTGGTTTTACTTCATATATAACTAAAGAATGAGAAATTTTTTTCTTTCTTTTTTTTTAATATCTGCAGTATTAAGAACCAGTAATTTAGCAAGAAATTAAATAATTACTTTGGAATCAACTGTTTGCTTTAAGAATGCATGGGTGGTGCGGAGATGTCTTGACTAATGTGATTTGCAATCCAACTTGATCAAATTGCAGTGCCATCAGTACCAGTACAGAGTGCTAGACTGACACCCTCAGAATATGAAGTCCACAGAATAGATACAACTTGGGTTATAAAGGAAAGATTCCTAGTGATTCCTGCAAATGTGTTACATTGGAAGAGATATTTTCCAAGTTTCCTTCTGTTCTTCAGCTAAAACTCTCATTATGGATGCCAGCAAACTACTTGTGTGTTTTTTGAAGTGGGCCAGCTGCTTGTCTGCAGCCAAATAAACTTCTTTCCATTAGAAACTGGAAAAAATCGGCCAATGTCACACAAGATAAATGACCACTTGATAACTCTCTATCACTGTGGAAGTGGACTTGAATCTACCTCCTTTCTTCCGCAATCTCGAGTACTCCTTTCTTGTGCTTTAACTTTCAGCAGAACCTGCTGAACACACACTGCATAGGTAAATAGTTAATTGAAAGGATAATAATTATTGCCATATGGAAACTGAAGACACATATATACATCAGGTTACCAGGTCGAATATTGCATCTATTAAGCCAAATAAATTACTCGTGTACTGTACTTGAGGTAATCCATAAAGGAATTTACTACATCTGCCTTTGTGCTAACCTGTGTTAATTTAGATAATGATAACTGATGATTTGCCACACCAAATGATTGAAATAAATCCATAAAGTTTTATCCTATCAATTGGCCCTTCTCAGTTAAAGAAAGAACAGCATTAATCACTGTGAGTCAAGCTTCCCTAGGAGAGCTTCTCTACCTACCATTGAACTGATAAGAGGGATCAAGAGGTCACTGTCTGAAATCTACCCAGAGCTCTCAATAGAGCCGTTACCACTATTGCACCAACTGATAACATAGTCCGTGCAGATTCATTACAGTCTGCACACTGCAAACAACTCTTACTAATACAATAACCCTGGCTTATTTCCATATGATGGGTAATTGCCCTGTACTAAGTGATAAATTAAAAAGATTAACCAAAGTACTAACTACAATAAAAGCAGCTAATTTAAGAATTTAAGCTCTATATTATCTTCCCTTTATTGAAATGGAACTTAAAAATCCTCCCTCTGCTTCATCTAATGATAAAATGTTAGATAAAGATAGGTTTCTTTATTGGTTGACAAATAATAATTTATACTCTAATTATGCAGCTCAAATAGCATTTTCCTTGACTGCAATTCCACACTTGCATATGGAGCTCAGTCTGCCTAAGTGAAGGACTGCCCCCACAGCAGCAGTTGTCAGTTTCCTGCAGATCAGAGGACGGAGAAGCTGTCAGTCATGTCAACAAAGGCAGGAGAAATTCAGAGTGTCATGTGGAAAGAAGGAAGAACGGACCACCAAGGCCCCATAAATACTCTGGAGTTTATAGAGCTTTTGCAATTATGAGTAAGCGTTTCAAAACATATTGAAAAGCTATAATTAAACAATAATAAAACCCCATTCAGTTAACCAACAACTCATTAAATCCTCTTCAAGCAATCTGTCCCCTCTGCATCACTCCGTAAATAAACAGCATGTGTTGATGGTCAATAGATCCAGGCTCTCTTGGCCCTGGAAGGTGGAGAAAATTCCAAAACTGGATTTGAAACCCAAACCCTGCACCACTAGCTATCCCCCCCCCAGACCTTTTTCACCCCAGTGTCTCTCTAACTGTAGGCTGCGAAGTGCCCCATTACTGAAACAACACTGAAAGATAGAAAGCAAGAGAAACATACAGCCAGGCAGGCTGTACACACTTTGCCAGAAGGTGGCTTTAGAAGTTTGCCATGAAGTCACATTTCTTTAAAATCCAAAACATAGATTTCTAACACGTTATCTTGCTAAACATTGCAATTAGTGTTCCTCACTACTGTTCATAGAATCATAAACTGAAGATGAAGATAAATAATCCCCTCCTGGATTGGCACAGCCTGGGGGTACTGGGAAAGGTTTTATGTTCATCACAAGGAGCCTTTAGCATCACACTGTAGCTTTCCTTCTTTGTAGTACAAAAGCGACACAAATGGCTTTTTACCTGAATTATGTTTATTTTCAAATTCAGATCATGTCTATACAAAAAGTTGTAACTATGTCTTATTCCTCTCTGTGCTCAAAGCTGGTCTAAAATGAACGAGCTGCAGATCCACAGCTACATTACTGTGGTGCTCTGCCCAGCCTAACACATCCTCTTACTCAACAAGTCTCATTATCTGGGTCGCATTACCAGGCTATCACAGATCTGTAACTTCTGGACTTGATCTCATTCATATTTGAACAACTTCAAATTCAGGCAGATTGATCTCCTATCTTTCTTCATCTGTCCATTCTGTCCATACCAGCCCTGTTTGAAAAAGTATTTTCAAGCTCCCTCTTAAAAGTAGGTTTTTTACTCTCTTGACCTGTCTGTTTCTCTTTGGAAACTGTCCAAAAAACCTGCTGCTGTAAGTGTTAGGAATCTTCCTCTCATCTTCAAATTCCACTTAGCTATCACAAAATTATACTCTTTCCTTTTTAGGTAAAAATTGCCTTTCTGAATTCAAAGAGCCCTTGTCCTCCTTGGTCCTTAACTGATTGATGCAGTTAGAGGAAAGAATCATCTCCCCTGCTAGCCTTTGCTCTGCTAGGCTAAATAAATCAAACTCTTTTACAATCATTTTATGTGAAGGACTTTCCATTCTTCAACAACCTAGAAGCTCTTTTCTTTATCTGTTCCAAAAGAAATCCATCTTTCTTGAACAGAAGTGACAAAAACCACACACACTTTCAAAAGCATCCTCACCACTGTTGTACACAATAGCACTAATGCTTTCTTATTCCCGCTGGAAGTGTGACAGGTCTGCTGATATATCCTGGGATAAAATTGGACATTTCCATCACCTTTTCAGTTTTTCAGAACCCTTTGTTTCACAAAACTGCACTTTAAATCTCAAAGAAATATGTTCATGCACGATATTTCCGATCCCTTTCAATTCCAAGCAAAGACAAACTTAATCAGAAGTTCAGATCTACATCTAGTATCTAGGCACAAATACCTTGGAATTTGACTATATTCGAACATTGTTTTTAATTAGAGCCATCCTTCTTTTGGATCAAATGAAAACAAAAAAGTTCCTGCAGAGATTCTGACATTCTGACATCCAGTCTACATCGGTTCAAAAATTCAAAGCAATTGAATAGCACAACCACACCAAACGTTTTACAAACTAGCTTCTAAAGCCAGTTCTTTTTTTTAAATAGCCAAGCAGTCAAAAGAAGCAAAATGTTCTCCATCTCATCCATCTGATGCTCTTTCTGAATAAAGGGGTTGGAACTAGATGATCTTTAAGGTACCTTCCAACCCTGACATTTCTATGATTCTATGAGTAAATCAAGTACAAGAGTATTTTGTTCTCAGAAATCCCTTCATGCTTTTTGCAATCCTGCTACAATGAATGAAGTACTGCAAAACCAGTGTGGTTTGTCAAGCAGGATCTGACACCAGCCTCGGACACTCTTCTTTCTAGTGGCTCTTGACATTCAACAAGAAGATGACTCAAGTGCTGCTGGAGAGAGGGAGGATATAGCAAAGCCGTTCATACCATTTCAGATAATTGCTGAAGAACCCACAGCAAACAAGACCAAATCATCTCTTCCTTACAAGCTTTAACCTGCCCCTCTCTCAACCATGATTAAGTTCAACTTTTATTAAACAGACCCTGCCAGGTATTTTATATTAGTTCGTATGTTCTTTTCTCTGGATGTCTTAAGACATTTCTTCTGCTGTGGAAAGGAATTTCCTTTTGAGCCAGGTTTTCAGCCAAGGTAAATCAGATTTACACTCCACAGAGAGACTTTTTTTTTTTTTTTTAATCCCAATTGTTTGTTTAAAACATAAACCGAACTCTTTATACTACGTATTTTTGTATTTTAGATCAAGTCTGGGTTATCAGGAGCAAACTGTGTAAGCTGATTAAAGTATTGAATTGGTTGCAAAAACTAAAGGAAAAATGTATATATTAAAAGAACATACAAAGCTTCATTACAAATTCCTTATTACTGGTTAAAATTCTCAGTTAAAAAAATGCCAAGATTTCATTTTCAAATTCAATTTTCAAGTGCAGTAGTATTTAAAAGTTTTCTTCCCACAAACAGAACAGGAAAAGCATTGGGACAGGTCCTGCTTTGTTAGATCAAGATGGGCCAAGTGATGTATAGGTGGTTAGGGACATGGTGTAAACTGTTGAACAATAACTTAGGGAAGCCAACTGCTATTTTCAGTTCCATCAATGACATGCTTCATAACTGAATAAATTCTTTTACTTTTCATGCCTCAATTTACCTGTCTACAAGACGACAATAATGATTCAGACTTCACATGGCACTTTGAAATTTGGAAAAATGTAATCTAAATGCTAAGTATAAACGTGATTTTTTTTCATGTAAAATGTAGGACTGTTCCTAATGGCTGTTAAAAAAATTGCACCGAAATGATGGAGATTATATTTTCACAGTGTTCCTATAAGATTTTAACTCAGATCCTCCCCAAGTTTCCTTTCAGCACTGCTATATTTTGCAGAGGTATCTTCTGTATTGATTTGTCTTCGCTTAGGTGAGTGGTATCTTTTTTTCAGAATGAGAGATTTTCCAGATGTTCTGTACATTAACAAATGGCCTTTGAAGCAATCCAATATAATTTCAGCTATATTAATTCGATCTACTTGTTATCCTTGAAACAGTTTTAGACTCTGCAGAAACTAGTGTTCACATCTAATGTAACAAGTATTGTAAATTGCCCTTAAGTGCTTAAAAATTAGTTCCAGACTGAATCTAGCATCCATTTGTCACATAAAGGCAGCAAGTACAAGGCTTTTATTAGCAACATCCAACATTTGTATCTGAAAGCCACTAAAGAAATGCCAAATGGCCACAAATTTTGTTTGAATGTAACCTAAGTAAGGTTTGACATAGAAGAAAGTGTAAAAAGTTGTCGCCAGTTCAAACTCTAGCAAGATAGATAGCTCTCTTCACAAGTATGGCAAGGCATTTCTCCTTTAAATTGCTCAACAATTTTCTACAGTTTGGAGTATATATATCACATGTGGGTGATTAGCATCTAGTTCTTATCAAATTAGTTTACAGCATCTTACAATCCCACCATGTTAAGGTCAAGACCAGAGTTGTTCTTTAATGCAATGAGCTAGCTAAACAGACACATACCTGCATTGTGTGTATGCAGGCCTGAAGTCTGAACCCCTAAACACTTAAAGGAGGAAAACTTCTGCTGAAGTAATAAAAAAAAAATGTCAGAATCATCCTAATACTTTCTACCTCTAAATACAGATACCACTACTCTCATTTTCTAAATGTAAAACCACAGTACTTAATTTTAAGCACTTGCAACTAAACTAAAGAATTATTTTAAAGTCTGATATTCAAACTGTAGCTCCTACTGCAACAGTCAAAGGTACACAGACTTAGATCATTAATGGTATTGAGACACATAAGTCTTATTTGGTCTCTTAGTTTGTCCTCTACACTTTCTCAGTTTGTGAATAAATATCTAAAAAGGTGCTAGAAGCTGTTGCATGTGTGAAATCAATGGAAAGGCACATTCCATTCCTCACCTTCAAACTTCACACTCTTTCTACCCTGCCACAACTTCAATAATCCATATGACAGTTGAGAAACACACAGGAAAGCCTCCTAGGTTTTTTTAAAGGATCTACCAAGGTCTGTTCTTCTAGACTAGAATGACAATGTTTTCTATAGATGGTTCTCATTGTCACTATCTGTCTTCTAAAATCAGCTTGTTTCTTATTCTTAGTTCTCACTAACTTTCTTCAAATAAAGTTAGGATAGAATTTGATCTCCACCTTTCCTATGCAAAATAATTTGGAGGTATGAGGTATTACACTGTTTGCCTTTTAGAGGATTAGCTTTCATAAAAAGGCACTGAGAATCCTTTGAAAGAAAGAGATCTTTTCCTTCACCTTAAATTTGACATGGCAAGTAAAGACCTTCATTTGTAGGTAGGCAAAGCAGAAGGTAAGACTCTGATTCGTTGAACAAATTTCATATAATCACATCAGAATAAGCCTGTATAGAAGCAGAATTAAAGTAATGGTTCTTTAGACAAACCCCTTGAAACTAAGCAATTACTTGAAAATTTGGACCAAACCCTCTTGTATTTATGCCAGTTTCACTGTGATGCAAATTCACTTGCTTCTGTAGCATTACTTTTAGATCACAGCCATAGTGAGAAAAGAACCAAACCCAATCTTCTTATTCCCAGCTCATAAGCAACATGAATTCAGCCTAGGGTTTATGAAATCACTTCCGTGCCACATATCTCTCTGTTCTTCCTCTGCCTCATTTGCTGAACAAATGAAAAAAATCACTTCCCATGAAAAAGCAGCAGTAAGGAAATTATAGCTGTGAAGGTAACCTTAGCCCACTCCAACATACAGTACATAGCAGATTGCTAGCTGCTGTCCCAGAGAGCTGCACTCTGCAGTGGCCCAGTAGCAAGCTCATTAACTTTGGCTTGTTCCAGGAGTAGGACACCACTGTCTCTCACGTGGGCCTCCCTTGCATGTGTCTGGGGCTTCTTTTCTCCCTTTCCTATTGGGTATTAAACTGATGATGACATTTCATTCTATGATTATATAAGGTCACACTCTAGTTTCCTTATGTACTG